>JZKD02S1402876.1:0-11260 GCA_000966675.3 Picea glauca
ATTTGAACTTTGGTTTTGATTGATGATGTCTTTTTAATAAGGAATATTTCCAGGATGTAAAATACATGTGTAACAACATGTAAAATACATGTGTAACAACATGTAATACATGTGTAACAACATGTAATACATGTGTAACAACATGTAATTCATGTGTAACAACATGTGAAATTTTCTTATGGTTGGTTCTTGTGTGACAACCATGAATATAAAAGATGAAATTTTCTTAGGGTTGGTTCTTGTGTGACAACCATGAATACAAAGAATGTTGGTTCTTGTGTTAACAACATTCATTTCACTTATTTATTTTCTTCCTACAATAATTTAGCCATATACTCATTGGAAATAATAAGCTATCAATGTGCATAAGAGATCATCATTGAGTATAATAAATCCTTTTATCTATCTTTTATGAATCATGCCAATATGTATATCAATGATATGGAAAAGAGAATTTGGTAAACAATAAATGAGATGAAAAAATAAGTGATAATAGTGGAAAAATAGAATACTGGTAGTGAATAGGTAGTGAATATATCCCCCCCTCCCCCACCTGAATCGATTGCATGCCCTCATGCAACTTAGTGTAGGTCATGGAAGGAAAAAGAGCATGGCGAGGAAATTTTCCAAAATATTCAAGTCAGCATATAAGGAATTGTGTGATTAAAGATTAGAAAACAACATACCTCTACTCACCCAAAAAGTAGATGAACTATGCGATAGAAATGTAGTTGTTGCGGATGTTGGATCAGGAAAATGTGACTGGTGTTGTAGCTGCAACTGTTGTAACTACTAGAGAAAAGAATATGTGATTGTGACTATTGGAAGATGGAAGGTGTCACTGTTTCAAGATCATGAAAATGTAACTGCGGTTGTAGTTGCATTGTTGTACTGTAACTGTTGTAACTCCAACTATTGTAACTGCTGAATCATAGAATGTGAAGTGGAGGGATCTGAACTGCTTTTGATGAATCATGGAAAATATGAAGTATGAAAGTGGATGGTGGTAATCTCATATAGATGAAGTCATGTTGTTGTTACTGCTGAGGGAGCCAGAAAAAAAGTATATAGTCTTCACCTGCTACAAACCCGATGGTACAATTCTAATCATGTGAAAGGATGTGTTGATGTCGAGAAAGAAGAGAAATCATTGGATTACTAACCATTGATGAATGTCTTTAACCAATGCGAGGCAACTCACCATTGATGTCAATGAGAGCCAAGGTACCCGAGTACATATTGCGAAGTGTGAATGGATGTGCTAAGGTCGAGCCATTTGCAAGATCTAATGATCAAGGGACATTGATGTATTCCCATGAACGTCAGCGTGATAACTTGGCATTAAGGCATGCAAGCCTCTAGGTACTCAAAATGGACTCTAGTATATTTCCCAAATAAGGTGCTGAGGTCGATGTGGCAAGACTGTTGAAAGGTGGGCCTTAAGGAATACCACATCAGTCAACACGAGTTTTTATAAAATGATTGGTAGGACTAAAAGATAAATCTTAGTAGCAACAATGTGTATGGAAAGGCAATGTAATCATGGAAATGGAGTTTGTTTTATTTAGAAGGAAAACTGGAAAGGCAAAAATGAACTGAAAAAGATAAAGGAAATGATGTATGCAACTCAGAAAGATAGGGATGTGCAAAGTCATGATGGATAAGGCAATGGAAGATGGATTCAACACAGGGATAATCAATGCACTGACAAGGAGTAATTTAGGTAAGCATATCATGACACAAAATGGTTTATGAATAGGTGTAGTAACAACATGTTACAAATACAAGAGTAACAACATGTAAAATACATGTGTAACAATATGTAACACATGTGTAATAGCATGTAAAATACATGTGTAACAACATGTAACACATGTGTAACAGCATGTAAAATACATGTGTAACAACATCGTCATGAAATGTATAATGAAGATCAACTCCTTCAAACTGTTTATCAAAGCATGTTTTTTCTGAAAAATGTTGCTATTCATGAAAAATCTCTTCAGGAGCGAAATTGATGGTCGTTGAACCTGAAAAAAGTTAGTACTAAACTTGCAATCAAACATGTGAGATCATTGTAAACTGCATACATTAGTACAAAGGCGAGCAAATTGAATTTCAAAAATAAAGTGCAGTTTTACCTCTCGCCTTTGCTATTTTTCTAGTTGATTGATGTCAAAGTGACTTTGAAGAAAACAAATTATCGTGAAAAAAAAAACATGCATTCGTATTATTTTCAGGAAGTGAATGAAAGGTCCATTTGTAATTTTCATAATTTTACAATTTTTATGTATTTTCCATTCATAGTTTTACAATTTTTAGGGTTTTAGTTTTATTCTGCTAATCCACACAAAAAGATAATGCAAAGAGAAAAAAAACAAAGAAATCAAAATTAAAGTCAGATCTGCATTTTTTGGCATTCATTGCAAAGTGTGTAAGAGCACTATGGTTTTATTTTTAGCAAATCTTCAAGCCACAAAAGTTCAGAAAGTGTAAATATGCTACTTAGATTCACTTTCAAATTTATGAAAGCAATGGCAAATCGACTTGTTCTGTTAAACACAATTGCATTGTTGTATGATTGGACCTAGACATCGTTAGATATAATGAAAATTTCAAAGAATAGTGTTCCAAAGAATCCAGCAACAATCATCAAGCAAACGATCCTGGCATAAAAAACATTAGTGTAATGAAGCATTGTGTAAAATAGAGATATCCAGTGAGCATGAGAAAAGAATCAACTTTCTACATAAAATCCAGCATAGGCACAAGGATTGACATAAATCTCTTGGGCCAATTTTTAGTTACTTTTCTGATGAAAAATACTTTGCAAGCCTAACCATCTCTTCTAAGACATGATCCCAGTGTGTTTTTGAATGTAACGACAGTGTACTTCCCCCTCCCTGTCGTGTTGAAGTTGTCTACTGATGAAAAAATCAAGAAAATTCATCATTCATTGCATAAGAAAGTGCATTGTGAGCTATGCGATATCGAGCAAGTTTATCAAGTTTAACGTGTGAGAGTTTTTTGCTGAGTAGTGTGGGATGCATTCCTGCACAACCTACACAAAAAAATTGAGCCAAAGGATATGAACATCCACCCCATCACCCACTTTTTTCAATGTGTCTGGATAATGGCCTCGGTCATGTTGATAATGCACAATGAATGTTGGGCTTGTTTGATTGGAAGAAGGTGCATAATGCAAAAACTGATGCAGGGCGACTTGGATTTACCATCACATAATGTGGAGTGTTGCGTAAGGATTGTATGCTTGAGGAGAATTCATTTTGATCGTTATCCAAAGCTCTGTAAAAAATGATCTTCTAATTTCCTTTATTTGACAGATCCTTCCACAACACTTCTCAAGATGAAGGACTCTCATATTCCTAGGATAGATGTCAGGCCAACGATGCAATTCTGGTAAACTAGAGAAACATTTTCACTCAAAAAATTCATCCATTACTGTTAAGTTTAGTTTTCCACTGTGCCTATGTAATACACCCTAATGAATGGCTAAACTTTCAAATTATGCCTAGTTTTCAGAAAAAAATAAAAAATAAAAAATCGATTCTGTCAAAAACCGATCAGGCATCATCCCTTGGCTACCAATAGAGGGAAAGAATGGGTGAAGATACAAGTAAAGAGTCTCACCTTCCTACCTCTCTTGATCGAGTGACTCAAATCTAATAATATTGGTAAGTATAGAGAGGATACCATGATTTATGATATCTGGATGAGATGGCAGTTCTCGAATAGTTTTCTATAAATTTTGACAGAATAATTAGACCACCGTTTGGATAAATTAGTTAGAAAGAAAAATGGTTCCATTTTTTAAATTGATTCGATTAGAAAAATCACAGAGAGATTGTCCATTAGACGTATTTATGGAAAACATTTCGAATCATCCTTCCTAATTGACTGATAAGCCAGGGTGGACAGTGAAGATACAAATCATTGGCTATATTGGGTGGGAGATGTTCAACTGATACAACTCAAACAGTTTATTCTAGCATCGTGTGAAAGTGTTTATCTCTTAACCGATTTTATTGCACCGTTTTTTGTAATGTTTGTTGCACTGTTGGAATGCAGGTTTTAGGCAGCAACTGAATAGTGCTAGAATGATTACATGCCAATTACTGGCAGTGATATTCAAGGAATCTACTCAGGAAGAAATGTTGGATCATGTTGCTGTAGAATAATATCATCCTGCTTTGTTTTGACTTTAATCAATATTTAAGTAAAGGCAGTGAGAAATAATGACATTGTTAATAGTTTGGCCCATATTTCTCCATCAATGACATAGTCCAATTATTGATATGAAGTCCGAATTGAATGCTAAAATCATCGAGATAAAATTCCAGCTTCCCAATTATTGAAAAGATACAAACATAATTCAAGCCCGAATGTTGATTCATCGGAGATGAGAAGGTGGAGCAGTAAACCATTGGATTCATTTTCTTGATAACGTGGATGTGAGAGAAGACTAACGACAAGATTATTTAATTTTTTTGTGTTGCAGGAAACAACTCAAACCAAAAATGAACAGGAAACTTCAAACCACAAACTATTGCAACAGGAAACAAATTTTTTCACAGTTTAAATGGAATTCAACTGACCACAGTTTAGCATTGTTTCATCATGCCGCGACAGTTCAGTGGGGTAAAAATCATGAATTTTCAGACCATTTTCACCGTCATCAACCAAAATTCTTTCTGAAATCAATTTAGACATCCTATTTTCTGATCGATGTTTTATTTGTTATCCTACCTACTCTATGCTAATTAGAAATTAAATATTAGTTACGTGTAGTCAAACAACCAATATAGCCAAGAACGTCAAAGTAATAAGAATATATTATATTTCAATTTTGCAACTAAGGGTCGGAAATATGTATAATCATGCGAAATCTGTTGTTGAAACTCTAAATTAACAAAATAAAAAGAAAAAATAAAATAATCTAACCTAGTAGTCGCTTGAAAAAACTGTTTGATATAGATTTTGTAGGTGTAGTTTCCCTTGCTCAGATCATGTTGCAACTCCTCATTGTCCTCCTCAAGTTCCTCAGATGTTGATTCCTCTTTCGTTTCTGGAGGAGTATTTAAGCTTTGGGCTGATGTCAAGATATCCTCTTCCTGAGAAGAAGAAATCCCATCTTTCGCAAGGATCTGAGTGAGTTGTTCCAAGATGACACTCATAGTTAAATCATATTGAAAAAGGGGTTCTTACAACACCCAAATCAAAATAAAAAAAAATGAAAATCACACTTTTTGAAACACATGAAAACCTCTTCACAGTTGCAAAAATTGAAATTGCAGAAATTGAAATTGCTAGAATTCAAATTGCAGAAATTGAAAGTCACACTCTGCATGCTCTGTCCCAAATGAGGTCGACGTATTACGTCAAATTTAGGAATACATTTACAGGGAGAACATGATGAGTCTCCAGTCAAGTAGCTTCTATCACCCCTTACCAACACATGCAGACACACTTGCAGGAATTGAAATCTACACTTACGCTTGCAGGAATTGAAATCTACACTTACACTTGCAGGAATTGAAATCTTCACTTACGCTTATAGGAATTGGAACACTCCCTACATGCCCTTACCCATATGTCACCTTAGATTTAGGATCATGAATAATCATACTTGCATGAAAATTCAAACTAAAATTCAATCCCCTTGCACTGTCCTCGACAACGACGCCAAAATGTGGGGTGAAAACATTGATGTATTAATTACGTTGTAGTACTTTCCCAACCATTTAATTTGTCAATACAAGTTCATAGACTTACGAAGAACATGCACTATATGTATAGGATTGAAGTATAACTAATCTAATCTAATTTGTTGAAATCAAATTAATCTAGGAAATCATTGAAGTTCACTAACTAGGAAAGCAAGAAATTGGATAAGGTAAAAACAATACAACATGTGAAGAGTTGAATGAAAATTTACATATGTGAGCTCACACAATAAATCAATCTCAAATTATATTACAAGAATCAAATGANATGCAACTTAGTGTAGGTAATGGAAGGAAAAAGAGCATGGCGAGGACATTTTACAAAATATTCAAGTCAACATATAAGGAATTGTGTGATTAAAGCTTAGAAAACAACATACCTCTACTCACCCAAAAAGTAGATGAACTATGCAATAGAAATGTAGTTGTTGCGGCTGTTGTATCAGGAAAATGTGACTGGTGTTGTAGCTGCAACTGTTGTAACTACTAGAGAAAAGAATATGTGACTGTGACTATTGGAAGATGGAAGGTGTCACTGTTTCAAGATCATGAAAATGTAACTACGGTTGTAGTTGCATTGTTGTACTGTAACTGTTGTAACTCCAACTATTGTAACTGCTGAATCATAGAATGCGAAGTGGAGGGATCTGAACTTCTTTTGATGAATCATGGAAAATAGGAAGTATGAAAGTGTATGGTGGTAATCTCATATAGATGAAGTCATGTTGTTGTTACTACTGAGGGAGCCAGAAAAAAAGTATATAGTCTTCACCTGCTACAAACTCGATGGTACAATTCTAATCATGTGAAAGGATGTGTTGATGTCGAGAAAGAAGAGAAATCATTGGATTACTGACCATTGATGAATGTCTTTAACCAATGCGAGGCAACTCACCATTGATGTCAATGAGAGCCAAGGTACCCGAGTACATCTTGCGAAGTGTGAATGGATGTGCTAAGGTCGAGCCATTTGCAAGATATGATGATCAAGGGACATTGATGTATTCCCATGAACGTCAGTGTGATAACTTGGCATTAAGGCATGCAAGCCTCTAGGTACTCAAAATGGACTCTAGTATATTTCCCAGATAAGGTGCTGAGGTCGATGTGGCAAGACTATTGAAAGGTGGGCCTTAAGGAATACCACATCAGTCAACACGAGTTTTTATAAAATGATTGGTAGCACTAAAAGATAAATATCAGTAGCAACAGTGTGTATGGAAAGGCAATGTAATCATGGAAATGGAGTTTGTTTTATTTAGAAGGAAAACTGGAAAGGCAAAAATGAACTGAAAAAGATAAAGGAAATGATGTATGCAACTCAGAAAGATAGGGATGTGCAAAGTCATGATGGATAAGGCAATGGAAGATGGATTCAACACAGGGATAATCAATGCACTGACAAGGAGTAATTTAGGTAAGCATATCATGACACAAAATGGTTTATGAATAGGTGTAGTAACAACATGTTACAAATACAAGAGTAACAACATGTAAAATACATGTGTAACAATATGTAACACATGTGTAATAGCATGTAAAATACATGTGTAACAACATGTAACACATGTGTAACAGCATGTAAAATACATGTGTAACAACATCGTCATGAAATGTATAATGAAGATCAACTCCTTCAAACTGTTTATCAAAGCATGTTTTTTCTGAAAAATGTTGCTATTCATGAAAAATCTCTTCAGGAGCGAAATTGATGGTCGTTGAACCTGAAAAAAGTTAGTACTAAACTTGCAATCAAACATGTGAGATCATTGTAAACTGCATACATTAGTACAAAGGCGAGCAAATTGAATTTCAAAAATAAAGTGCAGTTTTACCTCTCGCCTTTGCTATTTTTCTAGTTGATTGATGTCAAAGTGACTTTGAAGAAAACAAATTATCGTGAAAAAAAAAACATGCATTCGTATTATTTTCAGGAAGTGAATGAAAGGTCCATTTGTAATTTTCATAATTTTACAATTTTTATGTATTTTCCATTCATAGTTTTACAATTTTTAGGGTTTTAGTTTTATTCTGCTAATCCACACAAAAAGATAATGCAAAGAGAAAAAAAACAAAGAAATCAAAATTAAAGTCAGATCTGCATTTTTTGGCATTCATTGCAAAGTGTGTAAGAGCACTATGGTTTTATTTTTAGCAAATCTTCAAGCCACAAAAGTTCAGAAAGTGTAAATATGCTACTTAGATTCACTTTCAAATTTATGAAAGCAATGGCAAATCGACTTGTTCTGTTAAACACAATTGCATTGTTGTATGATTGGACCTAGACATCGTTAGATATAATGAAAATTTCAAAGAATAGTGTTCCAAAGAATCCAGCAACAATCATCAAGCAAACGATCCTGGCATAAAAAACATTAGTGTAATGAAGCATTGTGTAAAATAGAGATATCCAGTGAGCATGAGAAAAGAATCAACTTTCTACATAAAATCCAGCATAGGCACAAGGATTGACATAAATCTCTTGGGCCAATTTTTAGTTACTTTTCTGATGAAAAATACTTTGCAAGCCTAACCATCTCTTCTAAGACATGATCCCAGTGTGTTTTTGAATGTAACGACAGTGTACTTCCCCCTCCCTGTCGTGTTGAAGTTGTCTACTGATGAAAAAATCAAGAAAATTCATCATTCATTGCATAAGAAAGTGCATTGTGAGCTATGCGATATCGAGCAAGTTTATCAAGTTTAACGTGTGAGAGTTTTTTGCTGAGTAGTGTGGGATGCATTCCTGCACAACCTACACAAAAAAATTGAGCCAAAGGATATGAACATCCACCCCATCACCCACTTTTTTCAATGTGTCTGGATAATGGCCTCGGTCATGTTGATAATGCACAATGAATGTTGGGCTTGTTTGATTGGAAGAAGGTGCATAATGCAAAAACTGATGCAGGGCGACTTGGATTTACCATCACATAATGTGGAGTGTTGCGTAAGGATTGTATGCTTGAGGAGAATTCATTTTGATCGTTATCCAAAGCTCTGTAAAAAATGATCTTCTAATTTCCTTTATTTGACAGATCCTTCCACAACACTTCTCAAGATGAAGGACTCTCATATTCCTAGGATAGATGTCAGGCCAACGATGCAATTCTGGTAAACTAGAGAAACATTTTCACTCAAAAAATTCATCCATTACTGTTAAGTTTAGTTTTCCACTGTGCCTATGTAATACACCCTAATGAATGGCTAAACTTTCAAATTATGCCTAGTTTTCAGAAAAAAATAAAAAATAAAAAATCGATTCTGTCAAAAACCGATCAGGCATCATCCCTTGGCTACCAATAGAGGGAAAGAATGGGTGAAGATACAAGTAAAGAGTCTCACCTTCCTACCTCTCTTGATCGAGTGACTCAAATCTAATAATATTGGTAAGTATAGAGAGGATACCATGATTTATGATATCTGGATGAGATGGCAGTTCTCGAATAGTTTTCTATAAATTTTGACAGAATAATTAGACCACCGTTTGGATAAATTAGTTAGAAAGAAAAATGGTTCCATTTTTTAAATTGATTCGATTAGAAAAATCACAGAGAGATTGTCCATTAGACGTATTTATGGAAAACATTTCGAATCATCCTTCCTAATTGACTGATAAGCCAGGGTGGACAGTGAAGATACAAATCATTGGCTATATTGGGTGGGAGATGTTCAACTGATACAACTCAAACAGTTTATTCTAGCATCGTGTGAAAGTGTTTATCTCTTAACCGATTTTATTGCACCGTTTTTTGTAATGTTTGTTGCACTGTTGGAATGCAGGTTTTAGGCAGCAACTGAATAGTGCTAGAATGATTACATGCCAATTACTGGCAGTGATATTCAAGGAATCTACTCAGGAAGAAATGTTGGATCATGTTGCTGTAGAATAATATCATCCTGCTTTGTTTTGACTTTAATCAATATTTAAGTAAAGGCAGTGAGAAATAATGACATTGTTAATAGTTTGGCCCATATTTCTCCATCAATGACATAGTCCAATTATTGATATGAAGTCCGAATTGAATGCTAAAATCATCGAGATAAAATTCCAGCTTCCCAATTATTGAAAAGATACAAACATAATTCAAGCCCGAATGTTGATTCATCGGAGATGAGAAGGTGGAGCAGTAAACCATTGGATTCATTTTCTTGATAACGTGGATGTGAGAGAAGACTAACGACAAGATTATTTAATTTTTTTGTGTTGCAGGAAACAACTCAAACCAAAAATGAACAGGAAACTTCAAACCACAAACTATTGCAACAGGAAACAAATTTTTTCACAGTTTAAATGGAATTCAACTGACCACAGTTTAGCATTGTTTCATCATGCCGCGACAGTTCAGTGGGGTAAAAATCATGAATTTTCAGACCATTTTCACCGTCATCAACCAAAATTCTTTCTGAAATCAATTTAGACATCCTATTTTCTGATCGATGTTTTATTTGTTATCCTACCTACTCTATGCTAATTAGAAATTAAATATTAGTTACGTGTAGTCAAACAACCAATATAGCCAAGAACGTCAAAGTAATAAGAATATATTATATTTCAATTTTGCAACTAAGGGTCGGAAATATGTATAATCATGCGAAATCTGTTGTTGAAACTCTAAATTAACAAAATAAAAAGAAAAAATAAAATAATCTAACCTAGTAGTCGCTTGAAAAAACTGTTTGATATAGATTTTGTAGGTGTAGTTTCCCTTGCTCAGATCATGTTGCAACTCCTCATTGTCCTCCTCAAGTTCCTCAGATGTTGATTCCTCTTTCGTTTCTGGAGGAGTATTTAAGCTTTGGGCTGATGTCAAGATATCCTCTTCCTGAGAAGAAGAAATCCCATCTTTCGCAAGGATCTGAGTGAGTTGTTCCAAGATGACACTCATAGTTAAATCATATTGAAAAAGGGGTTCTTACAACACCCAAATCAAAATAAAAAAAAATGAAAATCACACTTTTTGAAACACATGAAAACCTCTTCACAGTTGCAAAAATTGAAATTGCAGAAATTGAAATTGCTAGAATTCAAATTGCAGAAATTGAAAGTCACACTCTGCATGCTCTGTCCCAAATGAGGTCGACGTATTACGTCAAATTTAGGAATACATTTACAGGGAGAACATGATGAGTCTCCAGTCAAGTAGCTTCTATCACCCCTTACCAACACATGCAGACACACTTGCAGGAATTGAAATCTACACTTACGCTTGCAGGAATTGAAATCTACACTTACACTTGCAGGAATTGAAATCTTCACTTACGCTTATAGGAATTGGAACACTCCCTACATGCCCTTACCCATATGTCACCTTAGATTTAGGATCATGAATAATCATACTTGCATGAAAATTCAAACTAAAATTCAATCCCCTTGCACTGTCCTCGACAACGACGCCAAAATGTGGGGTGAAAACATTGATGTATTAATTACGTTGTAGTACTTTCCCAACCATTTAATTTGTCAATACAAGTTCATAGACTTACGAAGAACATGCACTATATGTATAGGATTG
>JZKD02S1402887.1:0-11260 GCA_000966675.3 Picea glauca
TGTCTTTTTGTTACATTTCTTCTTTTTATGGATTTTTGTCTTTCTCTTCTAACATTTACTATATACAATATGTACAATCATACCTTCTCTCTTTGTTTTCACCTTAGGTTTTTAGTCCCACTGTCTTGATACAACTTCAGTCAACTGCTATTCACCAATCCTCTAATATTCTTCCCTGCAAGATCTTTCAGTTGCACAACACCTCCATTTGTGATGGCCTCTACCTGATAAATCCCTAACCAATGCATCTTGAATTTCCTAGGGTGTTGTAAATACCTGCTATCATAGAGGAGAACTAGATCTCTTTCCTTAAAGATTTTCTTCTTTATGTGCCTATCATGCCAAGATTTTTCCTTTGTTTTTTGTACTTCCTGTTGGAAGCCTGCTAAAATTATGTCTTCTTCCAGCTCCATCCACTGATCCAATATTTCCTGCGCAACACCTTCTTTTGTCATGTCGGTGATTGTTTCAATGCACAGACTAGGTACTAAATAATCCAACGTAACCACTGCTTCCTACCCATACACTAATATGAATGGTGTATGTCCTGTAAGCTTCTTGCATGTAGTCTTGTAAGCCCATAATACTGTTGATACCTTCAAATCCCAATCGTCCCTATTCACATTGAAAATATTTGGCAATGCATTATCTAGAATCTTATTAAAAGATTTTATTGTACCATTTTCCTAGGGATGGTAAGGTGTGATATTTTTATGATGTATCTCGAATTCTTCTGGCATAGCTTTGATTATACTATTAATGAAATGGGTTCTCTGATCACTCAACAAAATTCTAGGACATCCAAATATGGTCACCACGTTCTCAAAGATAAATTGCATTACAGTCCTTCATTGGGGATGATTCTACTCATCTGGTTAACTATTATGTTGCAGTGATAATGTATCTAGCTCATTATCTCCTTGTTGGTGGGTTAATGGGTCCAATGAAATCCACATCCCATTTATCAAAAACATGTAAAGTTACTTGGGGCATAAATGGAATGTCATCCCTTCTGGATGGTTTTCCCACCCTCTGACAGACATCAAAGGTCTGGCAGTATTCCTTTGCATCCTTATGTACTATAGGCCACCATAATCCTACGTGCATCACCTTCTATGTTGTAGGATTTCTTACATAGTTCCCTCCAGTTATGCCTTCATGTGCTTCTACTAACACCATGGAGCATTCATGCTCCATCACACATATTCTCAGAATTCCATTTGCACCTAACTTGTATAAATGATCTGCAATCAACTGATAGTATACAGCGCACACTACCAACTATTTTTTTGTGCAATAGTAAATTCCTTGGGAGCCATTCATGTGCTCAAAATCCAACAATATCAGCAAAATAATCATTAGCAATATGAATAGAAAATAAGTTAGCATCAAGAAAATTCTCCTCCATATTCCTTGGCTCCTCTCCATTAGTAATTCTCGATAGATGATTTGTTCCTATATTCATCTTCCCTGGTTTTACTATGATTTCAAAATTCCTAGAACAATAACATCCATCTACAGATCCTCCCCCCAACATTGGCTTGTTAACTAGGTACTTCAATGCGGAATTATCTATAAACATCTTAAAATGTTGACCCAATAAATAATGTTTGAACTTTTGTAAGGCATATACCATAGCCAGACCTTCCCTTTATGTAGTATTATAGTTATGCTCAGACTCAAATAACTTTCTACTAGAAAAATATATTGGGTGATCAATTTCTCCTTCACATGGTTGTGCCAAAACTGCTCCAAGTGCAATGGATGAAGCATCCACATGCACATGAAATTATTTTGTCCAATATAGAAAGCTCAAAATTGGTGCTAACACCATCTTCTCTTTTAATATCTCCAAAATCTCTTGGCATTCATCATTCCACTTAAACCTTATGTCTTTCTTTAGTAACTTCTCCATGGGCATAGTAATCTTTACATAACCCTTTATGAATTTCTTGTAGTACCCTGTGTAGCCCAATGTTTCTCTCAAATGGTGCACTAACTTTGGTGGTGGTAAATTGATGCAGACCCCCAACCCTCGGGCCAGAGTCTACTACAAGATCGTTCTAAATATCTCCAATGGCCGAAAATATCTCTTTGGGCTCTTACCTAGAGACCCTTAACAAATTTGATCCACAGGTCCTTCCTTGAAAATTCCACCTGCACAAACATGCATCAGGCATGAGCTTTCACCTCCATGTGGCCACCAATAATGAACTTCTACATGGCCTCCCAGATATGACGCGACCCTTTGCCGAAAAAGGAATTTTGTGTTTCGCAATTTCGTAAACCCAAATGTCGAGAGTTCTAGCTCTTCGATCTCCCATATACCGAAATGTTGAAATACCGAAATCCTAGTCTTTCTAACTATGTCCTCCATGATCACAGTCCTTCTTTCGGAACTTCAGGGTTTCCAACATTGAAATGCCCCAGCTCCTTGTCTTCAGGATTCCTGAAATGTTGAACCCTGGTATGCCAAAATATGAAATCTTGAGACCGCAGCCCCACTCAACAATACGTCGCATTTCATGACTTCGGGAGTTTCACCGTCAAGTTACTCGACTCCTTGTCCTCGGGACTTCTGAAATCTCGATCCCTGGCATGCCGAAATATGATCCTGTCTTGTGACCCGAAAATACTCCTCCTATTTCGTCGGGAATTCACATTTCAGAAATTTTGAATCCCAATGCAACAATTCTTTGTCCTCTCGTACTCCTGGTATCTGAAATACCAAAGTACCAAAATCATGAAACTCTAGTCCTCCTTCTCCTAAGCAAGATCGACGGATTGCAGCCTCCCTTGATCCAACAGCTTATATCCTTTCGGGATTCTATGGGTCAAGAGTTCTGAACTCTTACCCCTGCATCTTTCGGTAGCCGAAATACTGAAATGCTCCTTTCGGGGATTTCCTCGAAACCTTGTCCATGTGCATTTTTCGGGACTTCAGGATTCACAATTTTGCGAATCCTCTGCGACCAAACCTTGGTCCTTCAACTTCCTGGTAGTCGAAACCCCGATGGGTTCGGATCTCTACCACATGTCCTCTGAAATGGATGGTCTTGATCTTTCCGGGACTTCTCTAGCTGCGAAGTTGAAGACTCCTCTGTTCCACTCTTCACTTCCTGAATCCCCGTGATACGAGGATCTTATGACACACGTCCTCTGCAGATGGATGACTCTGATGTCTTCGGGACTTCATGAATCGAGACTTCCTCTCTCCCGACTCTTACCTCTCAGAATCCCTATGTCCGAAGCTCCGATGGCTTTCAGGATTATCACCACACATCCTCTGAGTGATGGACGGTCCCAATTTCTTCGAGACTTTGCAGATCAGGAGATCACGATGCAGCGATTCCATGAATCCTTGATGCTCTAATCCCCGAACTCTGAAATCCCAATGTGTTTGTTGTTTTGGGACTTCGCAGGTTCTCTCCTCTGCACATACGAGAATTAAATATTGTGAAACTCTCCACAGATCCGGTGGCTATCAGTTATCCACATGAGATCTAGTGGCCTAGATCTCTTCCTCCTATGCTGCACTTTCCTACCGATGCTTGGACATGAAAGTTCAACGGTCCAAATATTTCCCTCTGCCTGATCCAACGACAGTTGTAGCTCCTCCCTTGTGAGATTTTTATTCTTCCCGAGTTGGAATATTTCCCAAGTATCGAAGGCCTCAGCCTTTGCTTAGCTCTGCGAAGCCTGACTCCTCGGCTCTCATCTGTATTCAAAGGACATTGTCCCTCCAAAGCTTTGTCGAACTCTTACCTTCCAAAGGGTCCTCTTGGCCTTCTTCTCTTCTCGGGCACTTCTCTATGCTCAAAGTCACTGCCCCTCATGAGCTTCTCTTCTTTGAAACCTTAGAGGTTTCCTCAACCTCTGCACTCCTTGCAGCTATGACTCATTGCGCCAAGGCACTGCTCCTCTTGAGCTTGGTCCTCTGAAACCGTGAAAGGTTTCCTGACTTCTATACTCCTTGCAGAGTCTCTACACACAAAGGTGCTATTTGTCCTAAGATTGGCGATGCTAAACCCCTCAACCTCTAAAGGACTCAACCCCTTTTCTCTCCCTTAGATGGAGAATATGATGCTCTCTTGGCAGCCTCTTGTTCAAGCAACTCTTTGCTGAGTCCACGGGATATTCAACAACCCTATGAAGGTCCTCTTCCTTGGATGCTTCTTCTTCTTTGAACTCGAAAGAGCTCACTTTGTGCACTCTTGCACCTGATCAATGTCCTTCTGGTAGAGCTCTATAGAACCCTCGGTGGTTCTACCTCCTTTCTGAAATCGAGCAGAATTCTCCTTCCTTGATGCACCCTATGTGTGTGCTTAATGCCCTCTTGGCAGAGCTTCTGCAGAACCCCTCAGTAGTTCTGTCTTCTATCTGAACTTGCAACAAAGTCCTTCTATGCACTTTGTGCACTTGCTCAATGCCTCCTGGCAAAGCTCTGTAGAACTCCTCAGAGATTTTGCCTTCTTCTATGCTTTCCTCTACATAGTCCTACCTCCAAGGTATTCAACAACCTTGAGGTTTCCTCCTTGAGTTTGTGACTTTAGTTGGTGCGCCCTCCTAGCACGTATTTTTATGAATCCATAGAATTCATAAATGCACTCCTTTCACTGGCTTACAGAACCCGCAGTATTCTATCACACCCTCCTGGCATGAAGCCTCAAAGAACCCCAAACCTGAAATCAAAGAACCCACAGATAGAAGAACCTATTTGTCCCTGCAAATGCACATCTACAGCATATAAAGAACACACATAAATACATCCATCACACATAAAGACACACAGAAACTCATGCAAGAAATCTNTGTCTTTTTGTTACATTTCTTCTTTTTATGGATTTTTGTCTTTCTCTTCTAACATTTACTATATACAATATGTACAATCATACCTTCTCTCTTTGTTTTCACCTTAGGTTTTTAGTCCCACTGTCTTGATACAACTTCAGTCAACTGCTATTCACCAATCCTCTAATATTCTTCCCTGCAAGATCTTTCAGTTGCACAACACCTCCATTTGTGATGGCCTCTACCTGATAAATCCCTAACCAATGCATCTTGAATTTCCTAGGGTGTTGTAAATACCTGCTATCATAGAGGAGAACTAGATCTCTTTCCTTAAAGATTTTCTTCTTTATGTGCCTATCATGCCAAGATTTTTCCTTTGTTTTTTGTACTTCCTGTTGGAAGCCTGCTAAAATTATGTCTTCTTCCAGCTCCATCCACTGATCCAATATTTCCTGCGCAACACCTTCTTTTGTCATGTCGGTGATTGTTTCAATGCACAGACTAGGTACTAAATAATCCAACGTAACCACTGCTTCCTACCCATACACTAATATGAATGGTGTATGTCCTGTAAGCTTCTTGCATGTAGTCTTGTAAGCCCATAATACTGTTGATACCTTCAAATCCCAATCGTCCCTATTCACATTGAAAATATTTGGCAATGCATTATCTAGAATCTTATTAAAAGATTTTATTGTACCATTTTCCTAGGGATGGTAAGGTGTGATATTTTTATGATGTATCTCGAATTCTTCTGGCATAGCTTTGATTATACTATTAATGAAATGGGTTCTCTGATCACTCAACAAAATTCTAGGACATCCAAATATGGTCACCACGTTCTCAAAGATAAATTGCATTACAGTCCTTCATTGGGGATGATTCTACTCATCTGGTTAACTATTATGTTGCAGTGATAATGTATCTAGCTCATTATCTCCTTGTTGGTGGGTTAATGGGTCCAATGAAATCCACATCCCATTTATCAAAAACATGTAAAGTTACTTGGGGCATAAATGGAATGTCATCCCTTCTGGATGGTTTTCCCACCCTCTGACAGACATCAAAGGTCTGGCAGTATTCCTTTGCATCCTTATGTACTATAGGCCACCATAATCCTACGTGCATCACCTTCTATGTTGTAGGATTTCTTACATAGTTCCCTCCAGTTATGCCTTCATGTGCTTCTACTAACACCATGGAGCATTCATGCTCCATCACACATATTCTCAGAATTCCATTTGCACCTAACTTGTATAAATGATCTGCAATCAACTGATAGTATACAGCGCACACTACCAACTATTTTTTTGTGCAATAGTAAATTCCTTGGGAGCCATTCATGTGCTCAAAATCCAACAATATCAGCAAAATAATCATTAGCAATATGAATAGAAAATAAGTTAGCATCAAGAAAATTCTCCTCCATATTCCTTGGCTCCTCTCCATTAGTAATTCTCGATAGATGATTTGTTCCTATATTCATCTTCCCTGGTTTTACTATGATTTCAAAATTCCTAGAACAATAACATCCATCTACAGATCCTCCCCCCAACATTGGCTTGTTAACTAGGTACTTCAATGCGGAATTATCTATAAACATCTTAAAATGTTGACCCAATAAATAATGTTTGAACTTTTGTAAGGCATATACCATAGCCAGACCTTCCCTTTATGTAGTATTATAGTTATGCTCAGACTCAAATAACTTTCTACTAGAAAAATATATTGGGTGATCAATTTCTCCTTCACATGGTTGTGCCAAAACTGCTCCAAGTGCAATGGATGAAGCATCCACATGCACATGAAATTATTTTGTCCAATATAGAAAGCTCAAAATTGGTGCTAACACCATCTTCTCTTTTAATATCTCCAAAATCTCTTGGCATTCATCATTCCACTTAAACCTTATGTCTTTCTTTAGTAACTTCTCCATGGGCATAGTAATCTTTACATAACCCTTTATGAATTTCTTGTAGTACCCTGTGTAGCCCAATGTTTCTCTCAAATGGTGCACTAACTTTGGTGGTGGTAAATTGATGCAGACCCCCAACCCTCGGGCCAGAGTCTACTACAAGATCGTTCTAAATATCTCCAATGGCCGAAAATATCTCTTTGGGCTCTTACCTAGAGACCCTTAACAAATTTGATCCACAGGTCCTTCCTTGAAAATTCCACCTGCACAAACATGCATCAGGCATGAGCTTTCACCTCCATGTGGCCACCAATAATGAACTTCTACATGGCCTCCCAGATATGACGCGACCCTTTGCCGAAAAAGGAATTTTGTGTTTCGCAATTTCGTAAACCCAAATGTCGAGAGTTCTAGCTCTTCGATCTCCCATATACCGAAATGTTGAAATACCGAAATCCTAGTCTTTCTAACTATGTCCTCCATGATCACAGTCCTTCTTTCGGAACTTCAGGGTTTCCAACATTGAAATGCCCCAGCTCCTTGTCTTCAGGATTCCTGAAATGTTGAACCCTGGTATGCCAAAATATGAAATCTTGAGACCGCAGCCCCACTCAACAATACGTCGCATTTCATGACTTCGGGAGTTTCACCGTCAAGTTACTCGACTCCTTGTCCTCGGGACTTCTGAAATCTCGATCCCTGGCATGCCGAAATATGATCCTGTCTTGTGACCCGAAAATACTCCTCCTATTTCGTCGGGAATTCACATTTCAGAAATTTTGAATCCCAATGCAACAATTCTTTGTCCTCTCGTACTCCTGGTATCTGAAATACCAAAGTACCAAAATCATGAAACTCTAGTCCTCCTTCTCCTAAGCAAGATCGACGGATTGCAGCCTCCCTTGATCCAACAGCTTATATCCTTTCGGGATTCTATGGGTCAAGAGTTCTGAACTCTTACCCCTGCATCTTTCGGTAGCCGAAATACTGAAATGCTCCTTTCGGGGATTTCCTCGAAACCTTGTCCATGTGCATTTTTCGGGACTTCAGGATTCACAATTTTGCGAATCCTCTGCGACCAAACCTTGGTCCTTCAACTTCCTGGTAGTCGAAACCCCGATGGGTTCGGATCTCTACCACATGTCCTCTGAAATGGATGGTCTTGATCTTTCCGGGACTTCTCTAGCTGCGAAGTTGAAGACTCCTCTGTTCCACTCTTCACTTCCTGAATCCCCGTGATACGAGGATCTTATGACACACGTCCTCTGCAGATGGATGACTCTGATGTCTTCGGGACTTCATGAATCGAGACTTCCTCTCTCCCGACTCTTACCTCTCAGAATCCCTATGTCCGAAGCTCCGATGGCTTTCAGGATTATCACCACACATCCTCTGAGTGATGGACGGTCCCAATTTCTTCGAGACTTTGCAGATCAGGAGATCACGATGCAGCGATTCCATGAATCCTTGATGCTCTAATCCCCGAACTCTGAAATCCCAATGTGTTTGTTGTTTTGGGACTTCGCAGGTTCTCTCCTCTGCACATACGAGAATTAAATATTGTGAAACTCTCCACAGATCCGGTGGCTATCAGTTATCCACATGAGATCTAGTGGCCTAGATCTCTTCCTCCTATGCTGCACTTTCCTACCGATGCTTGGACATGAAAGTTCAACGGTCCAAATATTTCCCTCTGCCTGATCCAACGACAGTTGTAGCTCCTCCCTTGTGAGATTTTTCTTCTTCCCGAGTTGGAATATTTCCCAAGTATCGAAGGCCTCAGCCTTTGCTTAGCTCTGCGAAGCCTGACTCCTCGGCTCTCATCTGTATTCAAAGGACATTGTCCCTCCAGAGCTTTGTCGAACGCTTACCTTCCAAAGGGTCCTCTTGGCCTTCTGCTCTTCTCGGGCACTTCTCTATGCTCAAAGTCACTGCCCCTCATGAGCTTCTCTTCTTTGAAACCTTAGAGGTTTCCTCAACCTCTGCACTCCTTGCAGCTATGACTCTTTGCGCCAAGGCACTGCTCCTCTTGAGCTTGGTCCTCTGAAACCGTGAAAGGTTTCCTGACTTCTATACTCCTTGCAGAGTCTCTACACACAAAGGTGCTATTTTTCCTAAGCTTGGTGATGCTAAACCCCTCAGCCTCTAAAGGACTCAACCCCTTTTCTCTCCCTTAGATGGAGAATTTGATGCTCTCTTGGCAGCCTCTTGTTCAAGCAACTCTTTGCTGAGTCCACGGGATATTCAACAACCCTATGAAGGTCCTCTTCCTTGGACGCTTCTTCTTCTTTGAACTCGAAAGAGCTCACTTTGTGCACTCTTGCACCTGATCAATGTCCTTCTGGTAGAGCTCTATNTCTTCCTCCTATGCTGCACTTTCCTACCGATGCTTGGACATGAAAGTTCAACGGTCCAAATATTTCCCTCTGCCTGATCCAACGACAGTTGTAGCTCCTCCCTTGTGAGATTTTTATTCTTCCCGAGTTGGAATATTTCCCAAGTATCGAAGGCCTCAGCCTTTGCTTAGCTCTGCGAAGCCTGACTCCTCGGCTCTCATCTGTATTCAAAGGACATTGTCCCTCCAAAGCTTTGTCGAACTCTTACCTTCCAAAGGGTCCTCTTGGCCTTCTTCTCTTCTCGGGCACTTCTCTATGCTCAAAGTCACTGCCCCTCATGAGCTTCTCTTCTTTGAAACCTTAGAGGTTTCCTCAACCTCTGCACTCCTTGCAGCTATGACTCATTGCGCCAAGGCACTGCTCCTCTTGAGCTTGGTCCTCT
The DNA here is from genome assembly GCA_000966675.3 of Picea glauca. NCBI lineage: Eukaryota > Viridiplantae > Streptophyta > Pinopsida > Pinales > Pinaceae > Picea > Picea glauca. Next base: position 9,485 of record JZKD02S1402887.1, read on the forward strand.
GAAACCGTGAAAGGTTTCCTGACTTCTATACTCCTTGCAGAGTCTCTACACACAAAGGTGCTATTTGTCCTAAGATTGGCGATGCTAAACCCCTCAACCTCTAAAGGACTCAACCCCTTTTCTCTCCCTTAGATGGAGAATATGATGCTCTCTTGGCAGCCTCTTGTTCAAGCAACTCTTTGCTGAGTCCACGGGATATTCAACAACCCTATGAAGGTCCTCTTCCTTGGATGCTTCTTCTTCTTTGAACTCGAAAGAGCTCACTTTGTGCACTCTTGCACCTGATCAATGTCCTTCTGGTAGAGCTCTATAGAACCCTCGGTGGTTCTACCTCCTTTCTGAAATCGAGCAGAATTCTCCTTCCTTGATGCACCCTATGTGTGTGCTTAATGCCCTCTTGGCAGAGCTTCTGCAGAACCCCTCAGTAGTTCTGTCTTCTATCTGAACTTGCAACAAAGTCCTTCTATGCACTTTGTGCACTTGCTCAATGCCTCCTGGCAAAGCTCTGTAGAACTCCTCAGAGATTTTGCCTTCTTCTATGCTTTCCTCTACATAGTCCTACCTCCAAGGTATTCAACAACCTTGAGGTTTCCTCCTTGAGTTTGTGACTTTAGTTGGTGCGCCCTCCTAGCACGTATTTTTATGAATCCATAGAATTCATAAATGCACTCCTTTCACTGGCTTACAGAACCCGCAGTATTCTATCACACCCTCCTGGCATGAAGCCTCAAAGAACCCCAAACCTGAAATCAAAGAACCCACAGATAGAAGAACCTATTTGTCCCTGCAAATGCACATCTACAGCATATAAAGAACACACATAAATACATCCATCACACATAAAGACACACAGAAACTCATGCAAGAAATCTTCTCTTTGTATTGATATGAAATGCCTCCTTTACAGGGTGTTTTGAGCACGGACTGTAACAAAGTCTCGGCTCCTTTTCTATCTGCTCTACTCTCACAGAATCTAACAACTAACCACCTACACTACTCCTTCAAAACAAGATACAAAGATATTTTACATGAGAGGGCTCTTCGAGCTCTTCCCTCCATCTCACCTACTCTATTCAATTACATTGAATTTACAATTTAAAGGTTGTCTAGTCCAGATCGGATCTAGATCTATCCTTACAACCATTTAAGGCTACTTCTACCTAACGCCTGCTCAAAGGCATGGCTCTATGGCTCCACGGCCTTACATACACTAATTACATTGAAATCAAATTCAAAATGTGAGAGGACTGGTGCCTATCTTCCTTGAATGCACACTTTGAATGCACTGAGTGGGCTAGTTGGTTGGTGCATGGCTGGCTGAAGCGATGCTCCTGCATCATACTCCTCTCCTACGAAAAATTCATGAGCTCCTGCTCATGAGCTCCCCAGCACCACTGTTGAAATCCTCCTGGATCCCAAATAGTTTTTTGGAGCTGTTCATCTGCTCCACCTCTCTTTTGTTGTTGCTGTTGTTTCTTTCGCTGCTCTATTGTTGTTGTTGTCTCCCTTCTGCTCAACTTCCCCTTGCTGGAAATATTTGTTGATCTGAGCATCAACCTTCTGAGTTGTTCTATATCCTCGTCCAGCTCCTCTAGTGGTTGGCTCTGTTCATGCAGTATGATCGGCTGCAATTCTTCTGTACAAATGGTTAGATCATCATGATGTTGGACACACCTACCACACTTAGAGGGGGGGGGTGAATGAGTGTGGGGCTCTTTTTCCAAAACTTCCCTCTTGCACAAAAACTCATCAATTAGCATTCAACATTTATTCATT
>JZKD02S1402898.1:0-11260 GCA_000966675.3 Picea glauca
AAACAATTAATGGTAATGTTAAAAATTTAAGTAAAAGGATGAAAATGAAAGAGAAAGAAGAATGTCACTTTTACTTTAAGAATTTAATATTACCATTAATTACTCAAGAGAAGCCTAATTCTAGAAGCTTCCCAAGCTTCACCCCAACCCTAATCTTTTAAAAAAAATCAAAATTTATCTTAATTTTGCATCCGCGGGCCTCCTTAGCAGAAAAAACCGGTTCCGTACGGAACCGGCCGGTTCAAGGAAAAAAACCGGTTCCGTACGGAACCGGTCAAAAACGGTTCTATGGTCCGGTTTGAACCGGTTTTGGTCTGAAACCGATCGGACCGGCCGGTTTTGCCGGTTCCGGTCCGATTCTGGTAACATTGGGTACACCTACAGAAAGTTTGGAGTAAAGTATAGCTCTACTTTTGAGAGTGATTTATAGAATCACAACTTTGATGAAATTTGGGAATTATAACAAAATAATGTTGCACATGGGCCTATCCCCACCTTAGGAGGATCCATACCTCATGTTTCCTTGTCCTCGAGGACTTTGGGACTCTAGAGAAAAGTCCTTGTTTGGAAGGGGAAGTACTTGAGGGAAGTATTGTACATTAGTTCTAATTGTATAATACTTGTAGATTGAAATCTAAATGCATAAAATAGTGGTGAAGGAATCAATCATAAACACAACATTAACATAAAGATTTTACCCTGGAAATCCATTTGGGAAAACCAACAAATAATGGCTTCTTCGATGCTTTATTAACAAAGGGATTACATGCAAGGGCCACACTCTTTCTCGAGTGTTCATATTATCCTTCTACATTCTTAGAGACAATTTGCCAACATTTTGGGACAATCTTCATTTCACCTAGGACAAGCTTGTGTTTTTCCTTTTGTCCTCTTGGTCTTTGGAACAATCCTTTGTTGCCATTGCTATCTCCATCTTCCTTTGAACCGACAACCATTTGTTTTGTGCTCTGGGTCATGCTCTCCATGAGATTGTTGCAGCCTTGATTCACTCATGGGCATTCTTGCTTCAAAGTTGGATGAAATTGGTGATTGAGTCTTCTTCTTCACCATCTCTGGAACTATCTTTAGCTCATGCAGATGAGTCCTTTGAGTTCTAGAACTCTCAACCTTGGTCCTCTGTCTTACCTTTTTCCGTGAAGGCCAAGGGACCGGTCTCACCACCGATGCAGCCTTCCATCTATCTTTGAGCTATCTCTAGTGCTTTCGCCTTTTGAATTGACTTCCTTGTTCGAGCCCCATCTCGTCTGAACTCCCATGATCGCCCTCTTTTCTAGAATTGAGGTTACCTCTTCTTGCTTTTCTCTAGTGATTCCTCTTACTCATGGAAGGCCAAGAGTCTCCAACAATTGTTGCAATTGCTTCTCGATCACCTTGCCAAATGCGTCTAAAAGCTACCAATGGAACCCATCCAATGTAACCTCCTATAATAGATTTTGTTGTTAGTTTTCTTTTTTAGGGTTACTTTTTGCTAGCGTGGATGACATGTGGCACATTCCTATTCATAGGGTTGTATCATGCCTTGTAGGTGTTGTCACCCAAAATGAGTCTTGGGTGAGCAGTTTAGGAACGAAGGATCTATCACCTCTCGAGCTCCTCTCACTTTAGGTTGGTTTGTGGCAACACCAGGGGGTTATCCCTACTAACTTTGGATGGGTCTAGGAAATTAGTGCTTGCCATTGGATCATGGACTTAGATGAGTTCTAAAGCAAGTGTCTGTTTGGAGATGGAGAATTCAATGGGGCATCCACGTTGGATGAATCTCACTGGAATGATATGTCCTAATCCCTGCTATCAATGTTGGTTTCACAACCCTAACCTAGGTACCCAAAATCTAACGAAGGGAGGAACTTCTACCCTGTAAACCCTCGGGGTTAAGAACATTAGCTCGGGCTTATAATGACTTCACTAGATCATGATAGAAGCCCACAAATATATAATTAGATTGACTGGTTGCATTGAATGAGAGGGATGCAAGAGTTAACAACAACAATCAATAGATAAGAATGCAAAGAGAATGTGGACCAAAATGCTAGAGTCTTTTTCATTGTCTAGGCCTTTGGGCTATTACAAGTAAAATGGATTTTTTTCTCAGAAAAAGAGATCAACTCCTCATGAATCCAACCCCCATTAAAGTGTCCTAGTCATGATTAAACAAACCTCTTGTCATCCCTGAATAGTGCACCTTCATTCTATATTCATGTAAAAACTAGAAGGGGAAAATATACACATTGATTATGGAACATAACAGTTGCTCTATTCATAACAAAAATGAGATAGATAAGAAAGATCTTATTTTATTTCAGCAAAAAAATACAAGACAAATACAAACTTCTTACAGCCCTATCATACACGACATGAATCCGTACTCCTGTAGCTCGTACAGACTGATACAAATTGGGTCTCTCCTCTTCTGCCTGATATGACCCTTGCTCAGCGATTCTTTACAATCTTGTGTTGTCTCTAGATGACCGTGACCCTACTCGGTGTTGAACATTGAGTAGCTCCAGAAGATATCCTTATTGTATTTGACCAAGACAAACCCTAAAGAATATTGTTATATTATATTTGTTAATTAGGAAGTCTGCAGGGTTTTCCCCCTAGAGGGTTTTCTCAGGATAAATCTTGTGTATGTTGTGGATGTTATTCTTTCAGTGATCCTTTATATGCAGTTATTGTGCTAATGGCTAAGTAAAAGAACACTAATCTAATTAACTGCTTAAGACGTAAAAATCAACACGATATTAGAGCGTGTCTGAAAGAAGGCATTTTCATAGCACAAAACAACTTATTGAATAAGCTAACAACATAGGAAGACTCTCCTAACCCTAGCGCACATTTTCCCTAGAACAATTTTCAGTTTTGGACAAATTTCAGAAATTAGGGTTTCTGCATACTCGGGGTTTTGCATAAACCCTAAAAGGTGACGTCATCCATCTTGCTGGAGTATGTTGGGCAAAGTAAAACCATCTAGAAGCTCACCCTAGGAGGGTGCATCTAGTCCCTAGATCAGAATTCCGAAATTTGAAGTTTAAGAAATTAGGGTTTCCTCATAAAACCCTAGGTTTGCAGTACCAATTACAGTTGCAGTTGTAATACCAGTTGCAATTGCAGTGCTAGTTGTAGCACCGGTTGCAGTGCCAGTTGCAGTGCTAGTTGTAGCACCGGTTGCAGTGCCAGTTGCAGTGCTAGTTGTAGCACCGGTTGCAGTGCCAGTTGCAGTGCTAGTTGTAGCACCGGTTGCAGTGCCAGTTGCAGTGAAAGTTTCTGTGAAGTGTTGGGACTAATATTTGGTTGTCCTAGTGCACCTTACCCTAGCGCATCACCAACTACCTTTAGATTACAAGTTGGAGCACCTTTGAAGTTTTAAGGTTCGTCATTGCTTGTCGTCGTTGTCGGATGGTGCCATTGCCTGCCGATGCTGCCGGAGGTATGCACTTATATATGTTTAAACTGTATCACTATTTTGAGTGCGATTGCAGGAGAAGGGAATTCTTACAATCATAGATCCAAAGGGATCTCAAATCCAACACATTCAAAGAAACAATGCACCCCAGGTTTGATTATTTTGATATGCCTTTATTTGTTATGGCATTATTGTGATCTTATGATCATCTAGGTTGTATTTCGATCTATTGAAGTTATGACTATCTGTAACACCCCTGTTTCCCTCAGTTTGTAAATATAACTATATTGGCCAAGAGACTATGGAAAACTCGATATGTGTGAATGTTTGATTTGATGAACCTTTGTATAAAAGGTAAAGGAATGTAATTTCTATTATTAATAGAAATGGACAAGTGTTGCATGATTGTTGAAAAGCGAGGGTTTTCCAAGATAGACCATAGATGCTATGAAAGAGATGGTGAGGGGAACCAGGAATGGTTGAGATAACCCCCACCAAACTAGTACCTTGTTGGATTTATTGCTCAGGACCAGAACAGTCGTCTGACCTAGGGATGAATTACAGTCAGACTGGTAAGTGGGAAGACCTCATCAAGAGTTAATGAGGCGATGGGGAAAAGCGCCCATCTGAAAGGCTTTCAAACCTGACTGGGGACTGGGAATTCAGGCCACACACAATCTTGTTGAGGAAGGCAAGAAAGGAAGGCGTGGTGGGCAGAGGAAGACATCCAAAGAGGAGCAGAGAAGGGAGACTAGCCCTCAAGTTCAAGGAGGAACTGGTCGCAGGATGTGGCTAGCAGGGTTATGATACAAGTTGATAAACGAGGGTGCTGAGTGACTGAGAAAGTACTCAGGCAGGCCTCCTTGCTTGGTATAAAGAAACCCGTTGCCAAGATCCTGTGGGAGGAGGAGAGTAACCTCTGTCCTTGATTGTTGTTGAGCCGGAAGACAAAATTCTCTCTCAAAGCATCGTTGTCTAGCTCGGGGGTGGCCGATGGTAAATCCGTTAGGAGTGACTGAGCCTATGGTTGGGTTGAAACAGACACCCCTTTCAGCAGTCGCATCACGTCGTCTGGTTCTGATAAGTGTTTTCATACTTTGTGTATTGAACTGAAATAATGGATGAATGCATGGGTTTATATATATATATATATATGTATGTATCTAGAAATGGTTTCTGTGTGGAATGGTCATGATATGTGTATGCATTCATCTTCTTGTGAACTTATGCTTTTGACTGATAGTCTGTATGCCCTAGCTTAGCCTTGAGGCTTCTTGGGACATAAGCCTATAGGACGTCCCATATAGGAGATATCGTGTCTATCTGACCTTGTCTGATAAAGTTCAAGAAGGATAGCGAGGTTCAAGCCTTGAAAGAGGAGATCTCTTCGTTTGGAAGACGAGCGGATGAGATCTGTTCGGGAGGACCCATACGACCAACACCTAGTAACCTTAGGCTAAGCTAAGGGAGTTTATTCCTCCTAGCTTCGGAGCTCCAGAAGTCCGGGTCTTCGGAGTATCACCGACCTTACCAGCCTTAAACTGGCCGAAGGTAATCGGGAGATTCGGTTACTAGCAAGTTGATCGGTAATGAATGGTTTCCCTACTAGTTAGGTGAACCTATCTCACCGTCTGAACCGGGATCCAACTCCCCATCGCGAAGTAGCGTGAGCCACCGATTGAGAATGTTCAGAGGTCCCCTCAGCCGTCGGATTTACAAGGTAGTCAGCCCGACGCTGACCAACTCCAGGAGAACGGAGAAGTTCACCCCACAAAACCCCCGAACGTTGAAGTTATGAAGTAGCGAAGGCCGCTGAACCAAGGGTTACGTGGACTTTCCTTGGTCGCGAGATCGAAGGGCATGAAGGACGATCAGTCCAGAGTGACGTGGTGTAGTGACGTCATCCAGGGTGACGTGGACCCAAGTTTGACGTGCCACGTGTCACTCGGATTCATGTGTATTACATACCCTATAGACCCATTGGAATGTGACACATCACCTCTGGCCCCTTACACGTGTCAGCTCTGGGTACGAGTCCACCTAGCCAAAGTGGTTGGTGAAGTGACCTAAACTTCGAGAGTTCGGGACTTCGGACTTTGGAGGAATTGAGGTATAGTACTGTAGAGAGTCCAAAAAGGCTGAAGTGTCGGAGTCCATCCTAGCCATTGGCGTCGGGGGGCACATGGCACCAGAACCTGTAATCCGAAGGTTTAACACATAGGAAGGAAGCAGGCGTAAAAGGTTGAAGACCCTTGAAGTCGCAGGGAGTTGGAGGAGATATGAACCGTCCATAAACCAGGATGCGTGTCAGTATATTGTTAACTCCGAAGGATTTGAAGCTTGGTGATTCGAAAACGCCCTAAGCCTCGAGTAACAGAGAGGATCTCAACCGTCCTTCGTTTGGGGATGCGTCGCAGGCGATTTGTTACTTTGGAGGATAGCTCTTTCGAAGAAAAGTGGAACAAGAACTCTCGAAGGCCTTGTTATCCCCCACTTTCAGGGATAACTAGGAGATTATGTCTCGAGGCCCACAGGTTCTAGACATGGAGTACTAAGAGCAAGATCGACTTGAGCATGGCCCTAGAGGGCCCATCTTTTCTCCCTTTCAGTGCCTCCACTTTGTTAGCAGTAGCAACAACATCCATCACCTTCGGCTTGGTCTTGCTCCATGAGGTAATGAGTCCGGGTATCATGGTATGTGTCACTTTGATCCTCAAAACCTTTGAATATGTGCATTTGATTCCTTTGTTTCTAACAGGTGCTTGGATCTTATGCTTGTCCACTTGACCATGTCTGGGTTAAATGACAGGATGCCCTAGCAAGCTTATGTCCATAGGTTTTGAGTTGCCACTGGGGGGATTTCTGAAGAGCCATCGTCCATTCCCGTCATACATACCATTTTCCACCTTATTTTCCGCTCACCAATCCCATTACACTAGTCTGGGCATAGGGTTGGCCAATCATTTAGGGGTTGTACCTTACCTTGTGGAAAGAATGGGCTAAAGGGCCTGGGGGGTAAAAGTAAAAGACAATAAAAGCCTAAGAATACAACCTCGAGATGCTTCGCCCAGGGGTCCCTGAGAAAGCATTAAAAAACTTCTCAGCAAGAAACAGAGGGACCCGTAAAAAATAAATCAAGGCCTAGTTGAGGGATAGGGGGTCTCATCACGAGCCAGTTTATTAGGTCCATGGGTGCCTAACGGTATGAGACTACTAGCAGTTGGTTGCCACGCCAGGGTAGTGGCTCTTGGTTGCATGGCCAAGAGAAAGGGGGTCTCATCACGAGCCAACCTTCTCATTTTCGTGAAAGTACTTGTGGGTAACATTGCCACCTTTGGTCACCAAGCTAGGGCAGTGTCCCTTGACTAGCTCCTTGAAAGAAAAAGCAATAAAAGAAAGATAAAAAACAATAAAGACAAGACCTGGTTAGAGGATAGGAGGTCTCATCACGAGCCAACCTATTAGGTCCATGAGCATCTAGCGGTATGACACTACCAGCATCTCGTCACCACGCCAAGGTAGTGGCTCCTGGTGGCATAGCCAAGAGAAAGGGGGTCTCATCACGAGCCAACCTTTCATTTCTGTGAAATGCTTGTGGCTAACATTGCTACCACTGGTCACCAAGCCAGGGTAGTGTCCTTTGACTAGCATCTTCGAAGAAAAAGAATGAAGATAAAAGGCATGAATGGGCTTGGAAACAATGCATCCATGACAGGTACAACTCACCCTCCACAGAGGCACCCACCGGTAAGCCACCCTTGCTATCACTACACGTTTTGCCCAACCATCCCCATCCACCTCACTCACTTGCGTGACTTGGATTTGATCCTTTCCAGGAACAACCCTTTTCCAGTAGACTCTAGCCCAATAGGACGTCTTGTCACTTCCCCAAACTTGTATTGTAGACTTGTATAATGTCTTTGAGCACTAGATTGTGGTAAAGGGGTTTTATGCACATGTTTAATAAATATTAATGATTAGATGTGACTGACATTGCTATGATCCCTGTGACTTATGAACCCATGGAGGGCATAGCTGTTGATGTGCAGGATCATGCCCGACGAACAGGTACCATGTTGGACAGGTACACATGGGGAGATGATCAGTTCGGACCTTCATGGGGCTGAAGAGCCCACTAGATGGATGCCGAGACCCCAGCAGGGGGCAGAGACAGGGCAAAGCATTTGTACTAGGGAAGAGCAGAAGAAGCCACCAGAGGCAACTGAGCAGACCTGTACCTAAGGGGGTTGAGCCCTCTCCACAGGAACGCTGGCCTTGGAAGGCTTAGGACGTCTCCCAGGATGCCCATGACGTCACCCAACAGTATGGACGTTTTGGGAGGCAACTTTGGCAGTTTTTGCACGTGTGGCAGCTTGGAGAAGTCCAAGGAGGGGTAGCGTTTTGCTCTAGGAGGCTGCATTTTCCTTAGAAGGGGCTAATGTCACCCTAGAAAGGGGATGACGTCTCTCTATTGCTTGATTAGGGTTTTAATTTAAGCATTTAATGTAAAACAATATGATTTTGGTATTTTGGCCTTGTCAGCCTTTTAATGACCTAAAATGTAATTTAGGTCATTGCTACTGTATAAATTGAGGGTTTTTACCTTCATTTTTTCATCATCTTTCACTCACTCATTAGTGAGGTCTGAAATTTGCGCCCTTCGCGTTATTGGCTGAAATTTTGAGGCACACTTGCTGAAGGAAGACTTTTATTAGCATTTTTGGCATTTCTTTTGGTGGAGGGTGTTACAACTAGGGTTGTGCTAAATGTTTTCTTGGTTTATGTAAGTGAATTTCTGCAAACACTTCTTAATTGAATGGTTTTAGTTTCATTTACTTGCATATGTCATTATATTTTGCTGAATCAAACCCTAGGTGACAAGCACTAGTTGATGTCCTTATCTCATGTCCCCATCAAAATTTTTAGCCATTTGATTTGCATGAAGAAGATAGAGCCTTACCATTGCAACACTCTATCCTTCCTCCTAGCCTAGCCGTTTTTGTTGAGTTAAGAAGGAGAAAAACGCACCAAGGCCTAACTCTTCTACACCTGGTGAGCCGTTTTTCCCTAGGGTTTGCCTAGTGAAGCCTTGCTATAGCAACACATCACTTGCTAACCCTCTTGTCTTAGATCAATCATTATTCAAGCTAGTCGTTTTTGCCATTGAGCTATGGAAGGAGGAGAGAGCACTGAGGCCTAGGTTTTCTACACCAAAGTGAGCCTCTCTCCCCTAGGGTTTTCATCTTTGAAGCCTTGCCATAGCAACACCTCAAAGTTTAATTCTCTTGTCCTTAGTTTTACCATTTTCACTTAGTCCTTCAGCCTTTGCATCCTCTCTTTGACTCTATATACCCTAGGAGTGCATTGATCTAAGGCCTTGTTTATTTAGTAACTTGATCATAAAACAAACTTCCAATACTTTGAGCAAACCCTAACTCTTACCAACCCTAGCCTAAACTAACCCTACTAACTATATTGCTGCCATCATCTTTCTATGCTATAAACACCTATATGCAACATTTACTTTATCTTTGAAGCAATTGAATGATTGGTTAAGGCAGTGTTTATGAAGTGTTGATTTTGTTACATTGAATGCCAAGTTTCTTTAGCATGTATTGAGAAATGATATTGTAATCATTGCTATTGTACAAGCATTGATTTACTTTGTCAATATTATTACTCAATTGCTTATTATCAGAAAAGTTATTAATTATACGAAGTACTAACCAACAAGCAAGCTTGCACATGTAGTTTCTTGTTGCTTTGTCTCGCGCAGGTACTCTTCTTGGTTATTACTTTCGGTTATCTGTATTGGCTATAAGCCGGACTTTATGATCAGGTGGTGACTTGTGAGGGGGATTATTATCACTTAGCCTTGCTAAACCCTTTGCCTTCTCAAAACCCCAGGTCACCGGGGACGTCTCCCTTGGGCCTTATCTCCCTAAACAGAAAGAACATTCCCATCGAGGTGACAGTCGGTGGGATTGGTTCAATTATGCCAGTTTGGTATCCTTTCATCCATCTACTTTCCAAACTACAAACTGTGTGATAACATTTTGGCACCGTTGCCAGGGAACACTGAGTCAAACCTTCCTCAAGACGACACTTTTCGGTAAGCCTTGGCTCTAGAGTCTTTATCTTACAAGCTTACATGGCGACTCCACTTAGGGTGTTTTCCCTTTTCCTTTGATAGTTTCAGGAAAATTATCCAGCGACTCCACAAACCAAAAGGAGGTATAATAACCCTCCTCAATCCTTCAGAAGAAAGCCTCCCCGAAACTCTTCTGTTGTAAAATCACTTTTCGGAGGAAATCTTCCCTTAAACACCTTGTCTAGCACAACAATTCAGACCAATGCACCAAACCCAGGAAATAATCAAAGACAATGGTCATCTACTCTCTTCAAGCCACTAGACATGTCAGCCATACCAGGCTACCCTAGGCAAATGCCACCCAAGTATGAGAAGTGGTTGCTTTAGTTTACCGGCACTGATGCAATCAGTGCTGAAGAGCATATGAACAATTTTTGGGCGTTTTTTCAGCTTCACACCGTTAGTTATGATGCTGAAGACCTCGTCATGAAATTGTTCTTCGTTACCCTCCTTGATGCTTCAAGGCATTGGTACCATAGTCTTCCCGATGGCGGTATTAAAACCATGGACAAACTAGAAGAAGCCTTTCTCAAGAGATGGAGTATCAAAGAAGACCCCAACATGCTTCCAACCAGGTTGAATTCCCTTTGGAAGCATGAGAATGAGTCCATTCGAGAATTCCACACCAGGTTTGAAACCCTGTTGCAAAAGATTCTTGTGAGCCATCATCCAACCAATAATTACCTTGTCTACATCTACACCAAATCTTTCACAGGTCAACTAGGGTATCTCCTCAGAGACAAGAACCCCCAAACAATCCAAGAAGCTCAATAATTGGCTACCAAGATTGAAGGCAATCTCCATTCGTCTAAGATTGAGCCTTTCACAAATCCAAGGGGCAAGATGGACACTAAAACCAAGATAGTGAACAATACCGAGCCTACTTTCGACCTTTGTGCCAGTATGGCAAAATTACAAGCAACCATGGATGGCATGATGAAAAATCAAGAGCTAATGATGAGTAGGATTGTCAACTTGGAAAGAGCCCAGAGCCAAGCACCTAGGGTCCCGTACAAAGGTCAATTCCAAAAGGGAACCAATTCTATAAAACAAAGAATGATCAGGAGGTTCCGAAACTTTAGCTCCTACAAATGTAGTGGATGAAAACCCTTGGTGCTTGCAGTGTAGTGAAGCACATTGGGAACACGGGTGTCCTTATAACAACGATGGCCATGAACAAGTGAACAATATAGGTCATCTCATGGAAGGCCCCCAAATAAATATCACTCTTGAACAACATCAGGAGGGCGTAAAAGAAGCAGCCAGGTTGGCTAGAATGGCAGTGATAAACAACCTAGACGAGGAATCAAAAGAGAAGTTAAAAAAACAAGAATTCCAGGTGTATAGACGAAAGAAGCAGAACCAACCAATCTCTACCATTCCTGTGGAAGCTCAAACAAAACCCCCACCCTCAGACATTATCCTCACTAAAAATTCCAAAGGCGAAAGGGTGGGCTTGAACTTTGACTTTGAAGGGGCGCTATCTAAGATGCATGTAACCATTCCGCTGAAAGAAGTCATCAAGGTGCCATCTGTCAAAGAACGATTTGACAACTTTTTCCAAGGATCAGATGGACCCATGGACCCTCCTATTATGTTGCAAGCTGATCATTTTAGGGTCCAGTATGATGAACATCCCCCCTTCTTTATGACCTTGATAATGAATAACAAGAGCCTGAATAACT
>JZKD02S1402909.1:0-11260 GCA_000966675.3 Picea glauca
ACAACCAATGTAATATAAAAAAAAAATAAGGAAAATGTGAAGAAAAATAAAGACACTGGGAAGTGGTGCGAGTTCCATAAGATCCCCTGGCATAACACCGTTGAATGTCGCTCAAATCCATCATTGGTGGCTGAGGTGAAATACTATGAATCAGATGTGGGTTTCAACTCTAGGTCAAAGCCAAAAAAGGGAGACAGAGCATTAACGAATAACTCAGTGCCATTGTTTATACCACCAATATCCATCCTAGTGAACCCAATGAACCAGAGCAAGGTGATTCCTATTTCATTCATATATGTGGGTGAAGGGTAATTCTCTATACTTCATCATTGATAGCGATAGCCATAAGAACTTTATATCAGTGGAGGTCATCAATAGGTTGGCTCTATTGAAAACACTGTACCCAGATCCATAGACCATCGGATGGCTTCGCCAAGGGAAAAATCTATGCATCAGCCAACAATGTCAACATCAAGCCCTTCAAGGATGAGGTATTGTGTGATGTCACCCCCCTTGAAGTTTTTGATATTATTTTGGGCCAACTTTATTTATGGAAACCTCATTATTTATATGAGTCTAAGTATCATAGTGTTATTATTACTTTGAACAAGAAAGTTTATAGGATACTCTAGGTAGTCCCACCTATTATCATTTTCTTTATTTATGCCAAGAAATGTAGGAAGGTCATCTCTTAGATCAGGAAGTTTGTCTTCTTCATGATTCATGCTCAAAGTGAGTGGAAGGCTACAACCACATCCATGTCCTCCATGACATGTATCTCCATGCAACAAAATTAGGTGGATAAGGTCATGGAAGAATACAAAGACATCATCTCCTCACCCACTGGGGTTCCTTTTCACTATCAGTTCAAGCATTCGATCGATATAACCCTCGATGCACCACTACCCAATGAGCCAGTCTATAACCACTCTTTTCTATAAAATGAGGAAATCAAGCACCAGATCCAAGAGCTACTTGAAAAGGGGCACATATGACCAAGATCATCACATTTTGGAAGCCCAATCATGCTTGTGTAGAAGAAAGATGAGACATGAAGACTCTACATTGATTATTGGGCCCTAAATAAAGTCACACTTAGGAATGAATATCCAATTCCCTGAATTGATGATCTCCTTGACTAGATCAAGGGGGACTAATACTTTAGTAATATTTATCTAAAGACTGGCTACCACCAGGCCCCAATAAATAAACCCAATGTATGGACTACTACCTTCAAGTCCAAAGAAGGTATTTTTGAATGGATGGTCATGCCCTTTGGCTTGAAAATTTCCCCAAAAATGTTCATGAGGATGATGGAAAATATCTTGTGGTATTTCACCAATTATTTTTTGGCGGTGTATTTGGATGACATCCTCATTTTCAACAAGAATTGGGAGGAACAATTGCAGCATAGCCAATAGGTTCTGCATAGTCTGCGGCAACACAAGATATATGCAATTTTGGAAAAATGTTTCTTCAACATGAACATGGTCTAGTAACTAGGCTACATTGTTGATGAGTATGGGGTGCATGTCTATCTAGCCAAGATCCAAGTTGTTCATGACTACCCATCCCCAACCAAATTCTCTAAGCTTCAAATATTTTTAGGCCTTGCCAATTTCTATCAGAGGATCATATTGGTATTCTCCCATATTGCATGGGACCTTAACCAAGTGACCAGGGGTAGTTGAAAAGAAAATTTCGTGGGGGTTCAGTCACTAGAACAATCATTCGATGATTTGAAGTAGTGCTTGTGCTTATCCCCGGTTCCCTCATTAATCAACCCATAACATACTTTTGAGATTGAGAGAGATGCTTTAGAATATTGGGTGTAGGTATCACTCAACACATACATCATGTGGCCTATCATAGTAAGACACTATCAGAGATCGTCCATAAGTACACCACTTATGACAAATAAATGTACTCCATTGTACAATTTTTTCGCTAGTGGAGGCATTACATTCTCGAGAAGGAAACAACCATCCACACTGATCATAAACCTCTACAGTTCATGAAAACACAAGGAAAATTGGAGAATGAATGCTATCAAAAGTATTCCACATACTTGCAGTGGTTACATATTAACATCAATTATAGGACATGGATCACCAATCACGTCGTTAACTACCTCAATCAATCTCCAGTTGCAACACTAATCATGATGTTACACTCCTACAGACATGAGACCTCTGGATGGCCCCAAATCTATAAGAGAGATCCCGAATTCACCACTACCTACCATATCCTAGGAAGAAACATAGTTGTCACGGATTTTCATCTCTAGGAAAGGTTGTTGTGCCATCTGGGCCATCTATACATCCCATAAAGACAACGAGTGGAGATGATTTTGGAAGATCACAACAATTGGGTGGAAGGACACTTCGGCATAGAAAATATAGTGGAAGTGTTGTAACAACATTTATATAGGTCAAAACTTTGATAGGTTGTCAGCAAGTATATCAGGTCCTGCACGGCCTATTCCATTGCCAAATCGACCATTAATAAACAAGGCATGTAAACCCCTCTGCGTACTCTTGAAAATCCCTATGAATCAATCTTGATGGACTAAATGTTGGTCCTTCCTTCAATCAAGGAGGGAAATGACTATTTTTTTGTGGTTGTTGATCAATTTTCTAAGATGAAGATTATGGTCTCCTACAAGAAAAGCATCACAACAAAGGCCACTGCTAATATATTCTTTGAACAAGTGTGGGTACATGTTTTGATACCACAAACCATCATCTCAGATCAAGACAAAAATTTCCTCAGCACATTCTAGTTGAGCCTATGGTCACGGATGGACACCAAGCTCACCAAATCTACTTCCTTCCAACCCCAAATAGATGGCCAAATCGAGGTCATCAAAAGGATGATCAAGCATATATTACACATGTACAATTCCAAGAATCTTCTCACATGGAATGAGAGTCTTCCCTATGTTCAACACAATTACAAGAGAACCATACATTGCTCCACCGACTAGATCCCCTTTCAGGTGGGGTTGGGATTTCAACCATTGGGTCACATGGATGTTGTACTACCCTTATGTCCACATAGGCCAAATTTTCCCATGCTCAAACCAATTTTGACAAATACACTTGGTTCATTGAACAAATCCAACATATCTGCTAATAGGTTTAGGATATTTTGTAGAAATTTGATGTCAAGTACAAGCATCACCATGATCAACACTAGGTTCCACACTAGTTTTAGGTGGGAGATAAAGTTTGTTTTCACTTGCAGAAAGAATGCATTACAACACCCCATCGTAAGATTCTTTCACTCTACTATGGACCTTACACCATCCCCAAGGTTGTAGGTGGAAATTCTTTTCAGCTCAACATTCCTGCCTTCCTTGGATTGCACCCAATGTTTAATGTGGACCTCCTTTAACCATACTTTCCACCATTATTGGACACCTTAGAGATAATAGAACAATTGACACCAATAGTGCTCAATATTGACTGCATGGAACTTGCATCCAGTGATAATATCATGGATGCACAGGTTAAAATAACTCACCAATAAAATATTTAGCTTTATTGTGTTGTCAAAGAGGGGCAACTTCTGCACCAATGCAAGTGGCTCACCGGAGGCCAAATTCAACAAAAATTTCCTCATCAAAAGGGGGAACTCAATATAATGGAGACAATTGATTCATAAGGGGGTAGGATTTATCTAGGTGGATATCCATAGCCACCCACCTTTTCCAAATGGATCACATACAATTTTCATCTTGGCAGTTGTTTTCTAGATTTTTGAGTCCTAAACTTTTGGGGTCGTTTTGAGGCCCCAAACAATGTTTTTTGGGCTTGCCATAGTCACACTATAGACAAAGTCATATTGTGATAGCAAAATGTGTATTCCTTGGATAGACTTTTCTAATGGGCTATCATGCGCCTAAAATGAAGATCATATGCAAAAGTTACGACCCTAGGAAGTTGATGTTCGAACTTACCCCATCTGGGCCCACATGAATTTTGGTGCTTCATCTCCTAGGGTTAGTTTTTTGGATGTCTAAGGTTTTTGTATCACTTATTGATGATAAAAATGCCTGTAGGATTCATTTTAAAATTCTTAGGAGAATGTGCATATCCGCCACATATCTTGTCAGAGATTAGCTACCACCATTCGAGCAAGATTGTTTCATTCTGTATTTTAAAGTTTCAACAAATTTCTTTATTGAATATAAGTTAAGTTTCATTGTATCTCTTTATTGTTCACTATATCTCTGTGTTAATGTTATATATGTGTGTTTCATTTCATTCCAAGAAGTAGTTCACTATTCAAAGCATTCAAAGAAATTCAATTGCAAGAACTTAGGTTCCGATAGAACTACAAAAAGTGATTATGTTGCAGGAACGTGGATATTGGTAGTTACATGTTAAACAATTGGAAGTGACTCAGTTATAGGAAATCAAATTCTGGTAATGATGTATTGGTAATGGTTGGATAAGGAAAGTATGTGATAAGTTGACTTTCTCAAGACGAGTTTACCTCTTTAATGGATTATTTATTCTTCGTGGTTTTCACACAACAACTATTTTTTATGGAAGGAAATCTTAAATGGTCTATTGAGATGGTCAATAAAAATACCATGGTATTTATTTTTCTATGGGAAACAAAACCAACACAAGAAATAGCATAAATATGATATCAAATTGAAAAGTATAGTGCTCAAAGTTTTTTTTTTCAAACCACATAAGTCACAACTTATCAAATAATTTGGTGATCAAACCATATTTGTAAAAACATTATATCATTTATCTTAGGAGATAACCAATTGATTTCTTATTACTACCTTACAAATTTGGAAACAACACCATTCCATTAATGAAACATGTGCATCGTTGACAATAATTAACAAAACATATCTCATAGTAGAATATTTAGATAAATTTTTTTTATGTCAATTAGAGGGAACTTACAACAAAAGAAATCGCAATGGGAAATATCTTTAGAAATAAATGAAAAAAATATACACACTAATATGCAACACGATATACTACGTACATGTTGAAAGAAGTGAAATAAATAATAGAAGTAAAGTATTAAAAACATTTTTTTCCTACATAAATTTACATGACTTCTATTGAAAATCCATTGTTTTCCCAAGTGTAATTTATATTAACTAATCATCCATATGTAGTAAATATGCCTAAAATATCAGTATCCCTAATCATTGATTTGGAGAAAATATTAAGAAAACATATTATAAGTTCATGGAAAATGTTTATATTTAGGAGAAAAAATATAAGCGTATATATAAATATAATCATAATTTAGGATATATATATTTTTATTTATTTTTAATGAAAATATGAAAAACATTATCCTAAATTTCTTCAAACAAAAATAAAATTTAGCCAAATTGGTGAAATTTCGCTTAAACGAAACATTGATAGTGCTGTGAAGAATGAAGAAAAGTGAGTTAATATGAGCAGAGGAGTTAGTGAAATAATGATAGAAAGAATATCTATAGGAGTAGTGGATGCAGGAACACCCGATTTATAGGAACAACATCTGTAGGAACAATGACTATAGGAACATCAGTTGCAGGAACAACAACTGCAAAAACAACGACTACATGAATAACAACTGTAGGAATAGTGGCTAATGGAACAATGGTTGTAGAAAAAAAAACTGGAAGAACAATAGAGGATTAGATCATGTAGGAATAAAAAAGGATTAGTGGTTGCAGGAATAACAACTACAAGAACAATGATTGTAGGAACAATGAATTCATGAATATCGATTGTAGGAGCAACAACTATAGGACCAATGATTGCAGGAACAATAGACGATTAGAAAATGTAGGAGCATCGAAGGATTAGGGGATGCAATAATAGTGACTGAAGGAACAAAAATTGTAGGAATAGTGGTTGTAGGAATAACAATTATAGGAATAGTAAATGCACAAATAGTGGTTGTAGGAAAAATGACTATAGGATCAATGCTAGAAATAACTATGATTGCAGGAACAACAGAGGATTAGTGGTTGCAAGAATAGGAATTGCAGGAACAATAATTGTAAGAAAAATAGAGGATTAGTGGTTACATTAAAAATGAAGGATTAGTGGTTGCATGAACAATGAAGGATTAGCGGTTGCAAAAACAATGACTGTAGGATGAACTGTTGCAAGAACAATAGATACAGAGGATTAGGGACTACGGGAACACCGATTATAGAATTAGTTGTTGCATGAACAATATATCTAGAGGATTAGTGACTTCAATAACAATGGTTGCAACAATAGTATATCTAAAGGATTTTGGCTACATGAACAACAGATCTACAGGATTGGCAGTCTCAAGAACATCAAAAATATTATTTATCATGTCCAATGGAAGAAATCATTCATGGATGTATATTGTAAGTGTGTTTTTATAGAGAGTGTTGGTGTCCTCATTTTCTTAACAGGTTGGTACCTAAAAATTTGGTGCTTGCAAGCAGTAAGTGGGTACTTACAATGAGGATTGATGTCCACATATTATCAACAGGTTGGTTCATGTCAAGTTGGTGCTTGAGGATATTGTAAGTGGGTGCTTACTACAGGGATTGGTGTCCCTCATAGGTTGAACCCTGAAAATAATGTAACTCTTGATTGATATAAGAAGAAGTTGATTTATGGTTTTCTCCTGTATGGGTTTTGTCGAGTGATATATATGCTATCTAATTCGACATTAAATCGTCAACCTGAGCCTCGTAGGCTTCGAGGTTCCAACACTATATATCCAGGTCTAAATCTCTAATCTAGACTAGCCTTGCCCAATCTAATGCCACTAAAATAAAATAATGAAGAGCTTTAAGCAATTCTAGAATTATGAACTCTATATGACCTAAGTAACCTTAAACAATCTAGGACTATGAACTATCTCTAAATAAGCAAATAACAAGAAATTTGTTTCAAAGCTATCTATTCAATATCTTTTTAAATAAGAAAACAACAAGTAAGTTATTTCTGGATGATTTGATCTATATATCTCTGAGTGAACAAGTAAATAAGCAAGTGAGCCACTAATCTATCTATATCTGAATGAACAAGCAAGAAAGAAATTACTCTATCAAAACTATCTTTGATAAGTGAACTCTATTCTTAAAGAAAATCATAACTATTTCTATCCTACAAATAATAAACATTAATTCAAGCAAATCCAAAAACCCATAACTAACACTAATTAGAAATTCTAATTCAAATTTGAAACTAAAATAACATTGAAAATACTCCGTAAGGAAATCTACAAACTCCTAACTAATACTAATTAGAAATCATGATTCAAATCCATAACTAAAATCTCATTAAAAATCATAACTTAAAATTAACTAAGCTACCATTGAAGATCATAAACCAAAATTATAACTAAGATGTTATTAGAAAGCATAACTCAAAATCCATTTTTTATCCTATCATGCTGAAGCAAAACTAACAAATGAAACAAGCATACAAAGAATATTTGGGATGACAAATTGATAAACAAACTCTATCTAAGTTATTATTCTGTAGAGTAATTTACAACTAAGAAGGAAAAGATATAACACTACAATTAACCAGCTCCTACAACCTGCAAACAACACACAACCATGGACGTCTTTATATGATCTACACAATTCAATCAAGCAATCTGCAATTAAGGAAAACGAATTAGATTAACAAGTTGTAATTGGCATATACACAACAATTAAAATTGAGAAATACATGTAGTAAAGAAACAATTGTGAATTCTAAATAAGCAACAAAAAAACACAAAATATATATTGATATACATAGTCACTGAGACCACTAGTGGGGCCCTCCATAGATCATGGAAACACTCCACAGGAAACGCAGATGCTAAATCAACATAGCACTGTTATTAAGCATGAAAATAGAGTATGGAACAAAATTGTGATAATGTCTGTATCAAAAAAATACAATTTGTCTTCCTCAGTCATGCTATAGGTAGTGGTATTTATAGATGATTACAAATTAAGAGGTCAACCACTGGAAGGGTCGACCTCATCTAAAAACAACAAACTCATTAAATGATTTCTAATAGCATTATCTTCTAGAAATTTCATGAGCCACTCAATGATCACTACAACCGCCTAATATGAGGTGTGTCGAGCTCTGTAGCTGGAGGCCACGAGGGAGCACAAAACCCAGATCATCAATTCACCCACCAAAGGTCGTGAATGTACCAACCTCCATATCCAGTGCACTCCAGGTGTCGTATTGTGTGCCAAATGGAGTGTCAGATCAAGTTTTGAATGGAGTGTCGGACGAGGTACCATATGGAGGATCAAACCACAATTTTTCACTGTTTCAAGCAAACCATGCATTATATCTTCATAAACATCGAACTGAGCTGAATTGATCAAAAAACCATTACAAAAATACCAATTATATAGACTTGAAGTGAATTCATGGTGAACTGATATATAAACCTTTGAGAATCCTTCAAGATGGATAATATGAAGCATATCATATGTAATATCGATGCAAAAAGGATTTGATCATCGCAATAAAATAGTCAAAACACGAACCCAACATTATCCCCATGGCTAAGGATTTGCAAGTCCCTCTGCAAACAAAAATGAATCACCCAACATAACTAGTCTCGTGAAGGAGGGGGTGGATTCGCCTTAGAAACTTCTTCCTCTTTTCCTGGAGATTTTTTCTTGGGCCTTTTACAAGGTTTCAATTGCATCCGGAGGCTACGATTGGTGGTGGTCATTTGATCAACCAATCATTGGAGAGAATTCACTTTTTCTTGTAATACCGCATTGTCATGATGTAGATAAATATCCATAGTTTTTCTCTCTTTCAACTATTGAAGAAACTCGTCATTTTATTGTTGTAATTTCTCAATAATTGGGGTATAATCATATGGTTCAAAATGAAGAGGGTTTGTATCCCTTGATGGATGTAGAATGTATATCACATTTGGAAGATGATGTAGGCATATGGGTAGAAGGAGTATTAGAGCTCTTGTGAGAGATAATAGTTTCAAATTTAACTTCTTTATCAGGATCAATCTCTTCTGCAGAAACTTCTTTAAGTATTTTATGGAGGTTTTCATGATTAGAAGATAATTGGATAAGATCTGAAGTGCTTGGAGGTTTTAAATTGGGTTTTCCACTTGTACTTCGGGTACTTCTTCGAAAAGATTGCCCTTTGAACCGTTTGGATCATCTTCTATTTGTAGGGACTGAAGGAAAGTCTTGTTGAAATGAATCTTGTAGCTTCTTAGGTTGAGGATCAACATGTGTTGAAGGCAATGGAGAATTATCAACAAGCTTTTTTATTTTCTTACCTGATGAGGCTGCAAGGGAATCAAGAGTTTTCTCGGTGATTTTGAATTTGAATGGTTTGTACTTTAGAGGTAAAACAAATTGTGTGAGAATTAGATCAATGTACAAGTCTTCAACTTGGACATTTTATCATAAAAATGCACTAAATATTTTTAATTCAATTATTAACACGAATTTTGAACAATATACCATTCAATCCTTTGAAATTACCATTGCACATGTGTATCAATTTGAACGATTATTTCTACATGCAATCATGGTCATTTACAATGTATACATACCTCATTTGATACTCCATATGGCTCTTCATCCATTCATTTAGATGGCACTCCATCCGGTCTTCCAAATGGAACTCCATATGGCACTTCATATGGTACTCCTGTGCAAGTGGAAATTATCCCCATTATAATGGACGTTCACCCATAGCACTCAGCTTGGGAATTTTCTGAAAGTCATGGTGAACATGAGCATGGACAGGATAAGTGTGAATAAGATGATCCACTATTGATTGCCTTGTCATCATTCTTGTAAAACTATAAAAAAACTTGTTCCTCTACTCATAGGTGTGTAACATAGATCTGTAGTGAGTTTAACAGTGTGTTATTGAACTATAATTGTCACAAAGAACCAGTTAAGAAGTCTTCCATTATATAAACATAAAAATAAATAAATAAAGAACAGTAGGCTTATAACACACAATAATGTCAACAGTATAGAATTTAGCATTTTAAAAAAACAATTGTTGATATAATAGCCCAAAATATCATAAAAACAATATAACATAATTTTTATAGAGATTCTACTTCCTCTTCTCATGGATTATAATATATATGGGAAGTTTTTATCATTCGTCATCTCAAGAAACCCCTGCCCCACTCCTAAGTATTGTGACACCTCACATTCAAAGATACATGGAAACAGTGAATTCTCCCAATAGCCTAAGATTTACAGTTTTCCAAGTGTAGAGATAAATTTCACACATTAGTTTGATGAGAAGGTTAAAATATGGCTCCACCTGTACGAAAACACATCCTATGTATTAGCACTCTGTAAATTTTGTTTGGATGATAGACAAAAGATAGAGGTAACTATTTCAACAAGATTTAGGTTGGATTATGACCCTTCCAACCAGAGAGGGCTCTCTCAGACATATGGCTATTGAAAATACTCAAAATATTTTGCAATGCACACACAGAGGTCAGATTCTACAATAGGATAAATTTTAAAAGTGGTAGGACAAAACAAGAGAGCAGGGCCATTTCTAGTGGGTAGGGATAAATCTGGCAAAACAGTGAATTTGATAGGACCCATCAGGTTGTAGATTGACGGTGCAATAGATCAACAATCAGGGAGCATATTGGGCCAAGAACTAGCACAGAGGTTAATATTTTGAAAGCGGGCCAATAAGAATACCATGGTATCATCTCGAGGTCACATGGCGCCTCCAAATGCATGTCGGGGGGAAAAGTGGGTGATATCGAAACCAATCAATCCCATCCCGATGTCACGTGTCAAATATCATTAAATGTTTCAAATCGAAGGGTCACATGTGGAAAGGAAAATTGACAGTTGGTCAAATCATCTTGAAGACCCTTGTGTAGGCGACATTCGTCCATGAGATACCAGGTGAGCGCTACCAAAAAAATGACTTGAAGGCTCATCATTTTAAATCAATGGTCGAACGTGATAAGTCGTTATCCCTGTAAGGACTTTCATAAGTAGCCTATGATTATCACTCAATGATGACTATCATTCAAACATGGGTGGCATTACTCTGTTTTTGGCGATTAACGTTTTATTCCACAATGGGATAACAACAAATTGAATCGTTCGTTTAATTATTTTACAACTAAGGGAGATAAGATCGTGCTTCCTAGAAAACCAGAGGAGATGGAGAAGACTAAGTTTCACACAGAAGAAGAAAGAAAATCTTGGTGTACAAATATGGCATCAAAATTTCACACA
>JZKD02S1402920.1:0-11260 GCA_000966675.3 Picea glauca
AAAAGACTAACAAACAACATACATAGGTGGCACCAACAATAAAAGAGGACAACAACAACATACACAAGGTGGCATCAACAAGGAGATGAGGAGGGCCACACCAACAAGGAGAACAGGAGGACGACACCAGCAAGGATAACTAGAAACCCGAAACAACAACCAAGAAGAGACCCATGATAAGATGGAAAAGACCCTTAGGGGTCAATGATAACAAGAGGTTGGAGAGGTAAGCCCACGGTGGCTTAATACACCAAGAAGAACTGTCCTAGAGGGGCCACAACCACTCAACAATCTGAACAACAAGGAGCCGTATAAAACCTTAGATCATAACTCGACTTAGAAGAGAGTGTGTGTGTAAAGAGCGAGGATAGGTCCTCTTTTATAGTTTTGGTAGGTAGGTTAGGGCTAGAATATTAGTCCTAACTTTAGGGTTAGGTTTAAACCCTAATAATTAAATAATTTAAACAAATAATATTTTATAACATAAAATATTAATTGTTCAATCATAAAAGTCAACAAGAAAAAAACAAGTCAAGGAGAAGGGATTCAAAGTCAAGGCAGCTAACTTTCTTTAGGAAGAAGCAAATAACCAAACCAAAAACCCACACAACAATTAAGGGGGATGTAACTCAAGCAAGGGGGGTTTCAAGACAAAGTCAACAAGGTAAGTTCTTCTTTAATGGCAGAATTTGCACATGAGTCTCATGAGATAACTTATAAACTTTTATCATCCCAACATACGAGGAAGATCAATGATGTGATCATGCCCTTCTTCTTAACTGCTCCTAGGTCTCATGAACCATGCCAGGAGAGAAGAAAGTCACACATTATCTCGGCTTGGTACTTAACCAAGAAACAAAATAAAAGAAGAAAATGTAACTATCCAATGGGTTACCCTCTCTTTTATATGGCCCTAAATAGAACTCATTTTTACATAGATTCTTCAAGGAGAAATGTGACTAAGTGGATTGGACTCAAATTTCATTTTCCACTGATTTTAAAATTAAATTAATTTAAAATCAACACTTTAGATTTACCTTCAACCTGAAGCAACAACAACCAATGACCCTTGTGTTAATCATAATGACTCTTACTTATATAAGTAATATGGTTGATTATGATCATAAACTTATCCATATTAACCAAGTAGGTGTTACTTACTCTATTACACTTACTTAACAAGACTAAATTAGTAGTAGTGATTAGCATGATTGAGTTATATGAGTACACATAACAAGTCAATAGTGATCTCAATACTAAGCGGGAAACAAGCACATGTTAATTGTAGGTATTGCTTATATGTTTACTCGTAGTACATTGTACATATCCTTATAGTAATGAATAGAGTGAATCAATGGGATTRCTAGTCAATAGCTAACCTGTTGCAAGCCGTGTAAACTAAAATGTAATTTGGCCCTGTACATGTACAKGGACAAGGTCGAATTCATCCATGTCGATGTACATGGACAAAGCTGAATTTTATGTAAACTAACATGTAATTCAACTYTGTCCATRTACAGGGAAAATGTAACACACCCATGGTGGGGGTGCCAAAATTTCGCTCCTCTTAGGAGAATCAAAATCCCCATTCGAGTTTTCTATCCCATTCTGCTCTTTCATAGCTTTCCAGCCACGGTCTCCATGCTCTGAATCGAGCTCAGAGATGACATATAACCTCTTTCAAGTTCTTCGGGTTCTTCCATCCATCTATACTCACATATGACCGCGGACAATGACAGGACGCCAAGACAACCACCGTGCGAATCCTTAGGAGTGGAAAATCTCTGAAGTTCATAATCCAACGCCGCATGTCCTCAGAGATTTTGACGGCCCTGATTTTCTTTGAGACTTTGACATTTGGGAATTTCGAATGCTCCAAAGGATTTTCTCCTCAAAGTAATTATGTACCCGGAGTTACAGATCAAAGCGCCACATATCCCTTGTGATAGACGGTTATAATCTACTTAGGGACTTCGGCATTCGGGAGTTTCAAACACTCCAATGCCTTTTTCCTTCGAAGTAATCCATACCCGGAGTTACAGATCGAACACCATGCATCTCCCCCGATCAACAATTGTGATCTACTTCGGGACTTCATCATTTGGGAGTTTCAAACACTCCAATGCCTTTCTCCTCTGAAGTACTCCATACTCGGAGTTACAGATTGAGCGTCGCACATCTTTCTTGATCAACGACTGTGATATACTTCAGGACTTCGACGTTCGGAAGTTATTAACTCGCGTGACCCCACTTTACTCTGAAGTGGCTATCTTTCAAAATGGAAGATCTGCTGACACTTGTCCTCAGCTGTCGGATGTCTCAGATGAACTTCGTCTCTCCGACCTTCAAAATTTCTTGTCCAACACATCCCCTTTTCTCCCGGAGTGACTTCCTCCGAAATGGCAGATCTTTTGCTACACGTCCCTTCCAACGGATGGCTGGGATGACTTCAAGATTTCGACCTTCAAAAATCCTTGTGTCTTCACACTTCAGTCCTCCTGGAGTGACTTCTCTTCGGATCACATGATCTGATGACACCTGTCCCTCTGGCTTGGATGACTCAGATCTACTTCAACTCTTCAGCTCTTCAGGAGTTTTGCGATGCAAGCTCCTCTTTTCTCTCGGAGTCGATCAACATCAGGCTGACCACGACCTCAATCTGATGGTTCGAGGGTATTTACGCGACCCCAGAGATCTACCACTCGTAACTTCCGTTTAAGGGTCCCTTGGGTCCCAGTACGTGCCACTCCAAGAGGGACACCTGGCAACCCCATCACTCAACGCATGGGCTACCACATGATCTCGACGTTAATACTCGGGTCCCCATGATCGAACGGTCATGAGGGATCTTGAAGGATCCTTAGATCCATGGTCCACAACAACTTTGGGACTTCAGGACTTTGGGAATTCGGGACTTTGGGGGTTTTGGTGTTACCAAACCTCTGTCCTCCCAAAGTGCTAAACATAAGGCTGACTATATCATAGATCCGACGGTCAGGATAGTTCCCAGGCATCTACAGATCTATGACCCAGTTTACTTCGGGACTTTGGGGGATTCACCTCCCGTGCAACAAATATGCTCAATTCGTCAGACTTGTGAAGTCCGAAGGGCTCGAAGGGTTAACGTCTGTGTTCCTTCTCTAGATCCAACGATCGTGAAGAAATTCGGCTCCTCCTGAACTAATCTCATCNTCTTGATCAACGACTGTGATATACTTCAGGACTTCGACGTTCGGAAGTTATTAACTCGCGTGACCCCACTTTACTCTGAAGTGGCTATCTTTCAAAATGGAAGATCTGCTGACACCTGTCCTCAGCTGTCGGATGTCTCAGATGAACTTCGTCTCTCCGACCTTCAAAATTTCTTGTCCAACACATCCCCTTTTCTCCCAGAGTGACTTCCTCCGAAATGGCAGATCTTTTGCTACACGTCCCTTCCAACGGATGGCTGGGATGACTTCAAGATTTTGACCTTCGAAAATCCTTGTGTCTTCACACTTCAGTCCTCCTGGAGTGACTTCTCTTCAGATCACATGATCTGATGACACCTGTCCCTCTGGCTTGGATGACTCAGATCTACTTCAACTCTTCAGCTCTTCAGGAGTTTTGCGATGCAATCTCCTCTTTTCTTACGGAGTCGGTCAACATCAGGCTGACCACGACCTCAATCTGATGGTTCGAGGGTATTTACGCGACCCCAGAGATCTACCACTCGTAACTTTCGTTTAAGGGTCCCTTGGGTCCTAGTACGTGCCACTCCAAGAGGGACACCTGGCAACCCCATCACTCAACGCATGGGCTACCACATGATCTCGACGTTAATACTCGGGTCCCCATGATCGAACGGTCATGAAGGATCTTGAAGGATCCTTAGATCCATGGTCCACAACAACTTTGGGACTTCAGGACTTTGGGAATTCGGGACTTTGGGGGTTTTGGTGTTACCAAACCTCTGTCCTCCCGAAGTGCTAAACATAAGGCTGACTATATCATAGATCCGACGGTCAGGATAGTTCCCAGGCATCTACAGATCTACGACCCAGTTTACTTCGGGACTTTGGGGGATTCACCTCCTGTGCAACAAATATGCTCAATTCATCAGACTTGCGAAGTCCAAAGGGCTCGAAGGGTTAACGTCTGTGTTCCTTCTCTAGATCCAACGATCGTGAAGAAATTCGGCTCCTCCTGAACTAATCTCATCCATTCATCTTTCAAATGAAAGGATCTCTCCTTTAAGGGCTTGAAACTCACTATTCTACTTGAGTTTTGTCAGCTCCTTAAATACTTAATTATTTTGTGCTAATTCTCCTGAACTTAACGCTTAGATAAATCCTCCACACACCTCTTACGCTCATCTATCAATTCTAGAACTTAAGGGGGGGGGGGGGGTTCTCGACCTCTTCCCGCCTCACACGGGCTCTGTGCACACATGTACTACCTCTCCTAAGCTTGACTGACCCCTTCCTTCAGAACGAATGAGAGTATTACCATGCACACGTGAGGTTATGCCCAAAGTCAACAATTCACAATTCATTTATTTTAACTTGAGCCACCACAGGGCTCAGTCATTTACTTGTACATGCCAGAGAATTTCTTATTTTCTTAAATACACAATTAGGAAGAATTGAAGGGATACAATATAACCATTAAGCAAACATGTCCATCCCTGCAACATTCATAGAATATCCAACCTTAATTCATAGTTACCACTTAAACACACAAGATATAAGATTACTTATCTATTACAAGTGGTGGCCAACTAACTGAATGTGGGCGTTCGTCCATCCACCCAGCCATAGGCTCATATGGATTCATTCTTAGCACTTTGGCCACCCCCGTGCCAAGCCATGATATCACCGGGGAATTTATTCCAATTCTCATCGATCCTTTCTCTTTCGCATCTTCTGCGAGGCTTATCAGGTGCTTCCTCGGCATCAAGCTCGTGGCCTTCTGCTCAGGTCCTGTTCTCTAAATACTCTCAGAATATCCCTCTCTATCATGACCTCGACGAATTTTATCATATGTTTTTCCACATCAAGCTTGTGGCCTTCGATTCGTTCTCTGCTGCTCCTATGTTCCTCGCATTCTCCCCTCTTCTCTTCATATCCTCTTGTGTGCCTTGCATGCACATTCCTCCTATACGATTCCTTCTGTCAGAAAGAAACCCCATGTCTACTATGGGTCCATAGGACCCTGTAGTACTTTGGGCTGACCTTCTGCAGCTAGACGATGCTTCCATTCATGGGGGTGGTTGAGGGTTCAACCACCTGTCCTTTTCTTATTAACTATTCTCTTATCGTTCTCACATTGTTTCCTCTAGTGATATCATGGCTAGTACTTTCAAGGCTTCACCCCCACAATCAGTTATTGGCAATTAAACAATGATACATTTACAATGTTCCTATGCCACAACATGGTAATCCTAATTAATGATTAATTACAAGTTGGGGGAAACAGGGGTGTTACAATACCCTCCCCCTTAAAAGGAACACCATCCTCGATGTTCTTTGTCAATAACACTTGTCATGCCTTTCTCATTCAACCACTTCAGAAGTCTTGACCTTATTTCTCGGTCAAGTCCTTTTTCATACTCTAAATCTTTGTCACCCGCCTTCAATAATTCTTGGAAAACAAGCACATTAATCATAGTCTCATGCGAAAACATTTTACTATTGCATAAAATTTCTAGGAAAATTTCATAATCTAGCACAATACTTATTTGCACAGTTTGTGGATTTGTATCCATATGGATGTCTTGTTATCCAGGCTCACTGTTTTTTTTTCCTTGACATACCCATTGTGTGCATGATCCCAATCAATAGTTTATAAGAACTACCAGAGTCTCCTCTTCCTTGTGATCAGTCACCCTCCAGGCCCAGGCTCAGGCATCCCTTTCTCTGTTATACAGTTCCTCGGGTGATTCATCTTGCCTTGCCAAGGTTTTCTCACACAAGAAGAATCCCATAAACTTTATCTAGCCTTACAGTCGAGGCGTCCCTCAAAATTGCTCTACCGAGGTGTCCCTCTGGCTTGTGTTACCTCAACACAACATATTCCAGGTGATCATGGCTTACCACGGGGTTCTCATGGCTCAACAATGGCCTCCTTCATTCTTTTCAGCTGGATAGCCTTCATCCGTCCTTTTTGGACAAATCTTTTCTTCTCACCTGTATCACTTGCATACAAAATTCACGAGACATCATCATAATTCCAAATTTCAGAATTTTATTGCAATCTGTCACCCACATATTTTTCAATTTCTTTGTTTATTTTCATATTTGTTTGGCATAGAAACAGATTCACAAGCATGGGACTTTCCTCCCCGTAGAAATTTAGCTCAACAGACAATCGATCTTCCTTATGGGCTTACAACATTGCCATATCCAAGACTCTTTCTTCCTGCAAGTCAACTTTCCTCGACCAAACAAATTGTTAGTTTCCCATGCACATATATTTTCACTGCACCTTTATAACGTGATCACAAACAATTCTTAAATTGTGCATGCCAACAATCAAATCACTTTTATCTATTCAATGATACAAAGAAAATGAAAATTTCATTCCCTACACATGCATCAGTTTAGTATATCAACTTTTCAAAATGAAAATCAGACATCAATTGACTTTAAACAATGTGCCAACATTTGTGGCCACATTCATACCCAATGCACCCTTGCATCAATTTCAGGGTATCACTTTTTTCAGGTTAGGCACTCCTGCCAAGGTGTGTTTGAATTCAACCAACTTATTACCATATGGATTCTTTTTCCATATTTATTATTTTAGCATAACCATATTTTCTGCTCTGAATCTATGACAGCCCTAAAATCGTCATTCATGAAACTCCAGGTTTCACATGAATGCCTTTAAGAATTCCTTTGACATCCATATAATGTACGTAAAATTTTTGGAAGGTCCCCCTTTCATGCAAACATGCATTTCCTTGAGAAATTCCATGTAATGTGCTAGCTATGAGCACCTTTATTCCCTTAGACCCAGTCCTCATGACCATAGTCTAACGCAGAGTTTAAACTCTATCTTCCTTGATTGGCCCGGAGGAACTCTGTTTTCTCTCCATGCGACCGATAGCTGTGACCTCAACTCTATTNAAAGTCAACAATTCACAATTCATTTATTTTAACTTGAGCCACCACAGGGCTCAGTCATTTACTTGTACATGCCAGAGAATTTCTTATTTTATTAAATACACAATTAGGAAGAATTGAAGGGATACAATATAACCACTAAGCAAACATGTCCATCCCTGCAACATTCATAGAATATCCAACCTTAATTCATAGTTACCACTTAAACACACAAGATATAAGATTACTTATCTATTACAGGTGGTGGCCAACTAACTGAATGTGGGCGTTCGTCCATCCACCCAGCCATAGGCTCATATGGATTCATTCTTAGCACTCTGGCCACCCCCATGCCAAGCCGTGATATCACCGGGGAATTTATTCCAATTCTCATCGATCCTTTCTCTTTCGCATCTTCTGCGAGGCTTATCAGATGCTTCCTCGGCATCAAGCTCGTGGCCTTCTGCTCAGGTCCTGTTCTCTAAATACTCTCAGAATATCCCTCTCTATCATGACCTCGACGAAGTTTATCATATGTTTTTCCACATCAAGCTTGTGGCCTTCGATTCGTTCTCTGCTGCTCCTATGTTCCTCGCATTCTCCCCTCTTCTCTTCATATCCTCTTGTGTGCCTTGCATGCACATTCCTCCTATACGATTCCTTCTGTCAGAAAGAAACCCCATGTCTACTATGGGTCCATAGGACCCTGTAGTACTTTGGGCTGACCTTCTGCAGCTAGACGATGCTTCCATTCATGGGGGTGGTTGAGGGTTCAACCACCTGTCCTTTTCTTATTAACTATTCTCTTATCGTTCTCACATTGTTTCCTCTAGTGATATCATGGCTAGTACTTTCAAGGCTTCACCCCCACAATCAGTTATTGGCAATTAAACAATGATACATTTACAATGTTCCTATGCCACAACATGGTAATCCTAATTAATGATTAATTACAAGTTGGGGGAAACAGGGGTGTTACAATACCCTCCCCCTTAAAAGGAACACCATCCTCGATGTTCTTTGTCAATAACACTTGTCATGCCTTTCTCATTCAACCACTTCAGAAGTCTTGACCTTATTTCTCGGTCAAGTCCTTTTTCATACTCTAAATCTTTGTCACCCGCCTTCAATAATTCTTGGAAAACAAGCACATTAATCATAGTCTCATGCGAAAACATTTTACTATTGCATAAAATTTCTAGGAAAATTTCATAATCTAGCACAATACTTATTTGCACAGTTTGTGGATTTGTATCCATATGGATGTCTTGTTATCCAGGCTCACTGTTTTTTTTTCCTTGACATACCCATTGTGTGCATGATCCCAATCAATAGTTTATAAGAACTACCAGAGTCTCCTCTTCCTTGTGATCAGTCACCCTCCAGGCCCAGGCTCAGGCATCCCTTTCTCTGTTATACAGTTCCTCGGGTGATTCATCTTGCCTTGCCAAGGTTTTCTCACACAAGAAGAATCCCATAAACTTTATCTAGCCTTACAGTCGAGGCGTCCCTCAAAATTGCTCTACCGAGGTGTCCCTCTGGCTTGTGTTACCTCAACACAACATATTCCAGGTGATCATGGCTTACCACGGGGTTCTCATGGCTCAACAATGGCCTCCTTCATTCTTTTCAGCTGGATAGCCTTCATCCGTCCTTTTTGGACAAATCTTTTCTTCTCACCTGTATCACTTGCATACAAAATTCACGAGACATCATCATAATTCCAAATTTCAGAATTTTATTGCAATCTGTCACCCACATATTTTTCAATTTCTTTGTTTATTTTCATATTTGTTTGGCATAGAAACAGATTCACAAGCATGGGACTTTCCTCCCCGTAGAAATTTAGCTCAACAGACAATCGATCTTCCTTATGGGCTTACAACATTGCCATATCCAAGACTCTTTCTTCCTGCAAGTCAACTTTCCTCGACCAAACAAATTGTTAGTTTCCCATGCACATATATTTTCACTGCACCTTTATAACGTGATCACAAACAATTCTTAAATTGTGCATGCCAACAATCAAATCACTTTTATCTATTCAATGATACAAAGAAAATGAAAATTTCATTCCCTACACATGCATCAGTTTAGTATATCAACTTTTCAAAATGAAAATCAGACATCAATTGACTTTAAACAATGTGCCAACATTTGTGGCCACATTCATACCCAATGCACCCTTGCATCAATTTCAGGGTATCACTTTTTTCAGGTTAGGCACTCCTGCCAAGGTGTGTTTGAATTCAACCAACTTATTACCATATGGATTCTTTTTCCATATTTATTATTTTAGCATAACCATATTTTCTGCTCTGAATCTATGACAGCCCTAAAATCGTCATTCATGAAACTCCAGGTTTCACATGAATGCCTTTAAGAATTCCTTTGACATCCATATAATGTACGTAAAATTTTTGGAAGGTCCCCCTTTCATGCAAACATGCATTTCCTTGAGAAATTCCATGTAATGTGCTAGCTATGAGCACCTTTATTCCCTTAGACCCAGTCCTCATGACCATAGTCTAACGCAGAGTTTAAACTCTATCTTCCTTGATTGGCCCGGAGGAACTCTGTTTTCTCTCCATGCGACCGATAGCTGTGACCTCAACTCTATTATTTGCAAGGCACTACCCTTTCATCTCCCGTGTCCTGGTTCTATGATCCTGGCTAAACCCCTTGTCTGCAATTTGACGGTGAAGATCCATCTTCCCCCAGATCCAATGACTGCAAGGGATTGTTGAACCTCAACTAGCACATAGTTTAATTCTCCTTCTGATCTCCGCAATGGATACGGGCTGTCCAATCTACGACCGGATCCCAAACTCAAAACAATTCTATATTGAATTTAAATTACGGGTATAGGTCTCGACATTAACCCATGTTCATATGTAATCTCCACAATGATTGTGGGTCGTCGATCTTAGTCATCGATCGATTTTAACCACACAATTTCCAGATAATAATAATAATGCCAACACATAAGTGTTTGACCGATAATTTAGGTTGATACAGAGCTTCTATGTTCTAAACTCAACCACAACCCAATCACAGTACGAGTTTAACACAACATTAACGTGTGGGTTCCTTGCAGGTTCGCCCACCGATCATTCACAGATCGACGGTTCACAACGATTGTAGAATCCCAATATGCTCACTCTTTATTGGATAGTTCAATCTCCACAATCTAAAAAGTGCTTTCCCAACTCTTTTAATCGTGGTCGTTCATTCTCCACCCCGACAAGATCAACGATGTTGGTTGATTGTGGGTCGTGAACTAGCATGTCTGTTAATTTCACCTTTGCGCTCCGCAATGATTCGCAACCATCGATCTTTGTTCACAGATCGACGGTCACAGTGATTGCGGGTCCCAATCTGGAAAATGTTTGCCCGACTCTGTCTAATCGTGGTCGTTGATCTTCCACCCCGACAAGATCAATGACGTTGGTTGATTGTGGGCAGTGAACTAGCACGTCCATTAATTTCACCTTCGTGCTTTGCAATGGTCCCCGACAGTCGATCAAATCAAACAACTGGTGTTTGATCCATTAACTCCAATGGATATTGAATTCGATTTGATGACTGTGATCGGTCTCCCCTCCGATGAGCGGCTCACATTCATATCCTCTGTCAGGTTCTTGAGTATCCTGATTCGATCAGGGTTTTCTTCCTGAATCATACTCTACTTGGGTATCCGTGGCATACAACTGCCTTTCAAAACTTTCGTGCATAACTTTAAGACAATAAAACATTTTCAGACATGTCCTAGCACATCTTTATGCACTTCATCACATTATCCTTAATGTTTTCATGAGTGCAAAACAAACAAATCTCGATTGTTTCTACAACAATATGACCACCACCACTATGGTGCCAAAACATTTACTTTCATTTGCGTACCAACTGTCTCATCCTAGAAAAAACATAATACTCATCAAGAAAAGAATTGAGGGCTCTCCCCTTCTTCCAATTCTTTCTACATCGCCTGGTACTTTTAAGCCCAACTCAATTATCTCTAAAGGCCTCACTGGATTTTCTTAACATGGCTTCAACCAAACCTATTCAATCAAACATACTCATTTATTCATTCATTAGTCTTCTATTCATTACATGATGCTTTCAAAATGTAATCCAGGATTCTTATATATATATATATATATATATATATATAT
>JZKD02S1402931.1:0-11260 GCA_000966675.3 Picea glauca
CAACAGGAGAAGTTGAATCAAAGACATGTAAAATGGGTTGAATATATGCAAAATTTCACTTTTGTGATTAAACATATTTCTGGTACTGCTAACAAAGTTGCTGATGCTTTGAGCATGAAGTGTTTGCTATTGCAGGAGTTTAGGGTCAAAACGTTGGGTTTTGATGATCTCAAGGAGATGTATCAAGATGATCCAGATTTTAAAGAGGCGTACGAAGCAACTGAGAATCCAATTCTCAGAGATATAAGCCAATGGGAAGAATACATGACCCATGAAGGATTACTGTTTAAAGGTAATCAACTTTGTATTCCAAAATGCTCCATGAGGGAGAATTTGCTGAAGGAGAAACATAGTGGAGGATTGGCCGGACATTTTGGTCATGACAAGACGTTCACAAAGTTGAATGAGTCATATTTTTGGCTAGGAATGTGAGCAGACGTCAAAAGATTCATGGACAGATGTAGAATTTGTCAAGATTCCAAAGGAAAGAGGCAGAATGCAGGTTTTTATCAACCATTTCCCATACCTGAGAGGCCGTGGGATGCACTCAGCATGGACTTCATATTGGGGTTGCCAAGAACACAAAGAGGGTTCGACTCAATCTTTGTGGTGGTGGATAGATTTTCCAAAATGGCACATTTCATTCCATGTCAGAAAACCAGTGACACAACTCACATTGCGAACTTGTTTTTCAAAGAAGTCATTCGACTTCACGGCTTACGAAGAAGCATAGTTTCGGATCGAGACACTAAGTTCATAGGACACTTCTGGAGAACCTTATGGAAAAAGCTGGGGATGGAATTGTCGTTCAATTTAGCTTATCATCCCCAGACGGATGGACAGACAGAAGTGTGAATAGGAGCTTGGGAGACTTGTTGAGGAGTTTGGTGATAGAGCACCATAGTCAGTGGGACAATATTCTGCCACAAGCAGAATTTGCTTATAATGATTCAATTAATAGGAGCACAGGACAGAGTCCATTTCAGATTGTCTATGGCATGCAGCCAAGAGGAATTTCTGAGTTGAGAGATCCAGAATAGCCTGCGATTAGGAGCGTTAGTGCAGAAGATTTCGCAGAGGCGATGAAGGAACTTCACAGCCAGGTGAAGGAACGATTGTAGAGTTCGAGCCAAGAATATAAGCAGAGAGCAGATCAACATAGGAGACGACTTCAATTTGAAGTTGGCAATTTGATCCTTGCACATTTTAGAAATGAAAGGTTCCCAAGGGGAACATATCATAAACTCAAGATGAAGAAGATCAGACCATGTAAGGTCTTGAAGAAATTTGGGGCGAATGCATATGAGATTGAATTACCTGATGGGATCGAAATTTCTCCGATATTCAATGTCTTAGATTTGTACCCTTATAAAGCTGAGGAAGTAGAAGCAGGAAATGAACAGTTAGAGGTTCAGTGGATGAAACAAATGCCAGTTGCAGAAAAACAACAGAAGGAGTGCATACTGGAAAAAAGAGTTGGTAAGAGGACCAGGCAGAAGCAATACTTTGAATACTTGGTCAAGTGGAAGGGCCATCCAGTTGAAGATGCCAGCTGGGAGAACGAAGCCGAAATACATAAGCATGGGAAGACCGTGCGCGAGCTCATGGACAGGAGCCCATGAAAATTTTCAAGAGAGGGAGTATGATGCAGGAGCATCGTAAGGGTGTGCAAGCATAGCCAGCAGCGAGCCATCATGGAGATAAGAGACAGCTAGAAAAACACCAAGCACATTTTTTGAATTTTTTTTGAAATATTAATGAAGTCATTAAGTGGAGGCATGCTTGTATTATTGTAAAAGGACCTTGAGCGATCCGCTCTCGTCCATAGTAGATAGGAGCCTTTATGTGTAATGAATGTAGGTAGATAGAATTTAATGCTTAGATTAGACAGTTTTAGAGCGCAAGAGGGAAACAGGATATAGAGACCCTCATTGTATAGTTGTATTATTATTTTCAAGATGAGAGCATAGAGCATAGAGAAGAGAGCAAAGAGATGTAGCTGAAACCACCCATGTACAGAGATTTGAATTAATAGAAAGAGCTTCAATTCAAATTCTTGGTGTCGTATTTGTTCTCTGTGTATGCATGTTGAATATTATGCTCATGGATGTTTACTTTCTGTTATACATTTGCTTTATATGTTGTGTACATGATTTCATACTTTGTGTTTGAAGTCTGAGAGAGAGTAAAGAATGAGTTTCAATTGTTTCTCTATCTGAGCAAGAGTTCTTGCAAGGAATGCAGTTGAATTGTTCGCAAGGAGTGCGTTGACAAAGGGTTCAAAGGTTTATCCCTGAAAGCTCAGGAGGGTAACGTTGTTCTCATTCTCACAGAAGTGCAAGTTGGGCACATGAGTTGTGCAAAGTGTACGTAGGCCGAGTAAAGTCTCAGAGTTTGTGAACTTGAGAGATTTTTGAAGGACTACTACTGGAGGGAGTGCGCAGAGTCAAAGGACTTCAATTCTTTGAAGTAATTGAAGAATTTTCCGCAAGGAGTGCGTGCAGGAGTCTTCTTTAAGACTCAGAGTTGGAGAAAGCTCAGGAGAGATAGAGTCTTCGCAGTTGTTGAAGAAAAGCATAGGAGGTTGATGCCTTGAGGTGTTGAAAGGAGGCGTCGCAAGGTTGTGTCGCAGGCAATTAAGTTCTCTGGAAAACCACTTTATCAAATTTGCAGAAGTTCTCAGAACGGAGAACAGACGGTCAAAATTCTCCATGGAGAATTCGCAAAATCCCGTGAGCTGTCAGATCTCACAGAGGAGCAAGGAGGTTACGGGGGTCATTTTTATGCAAGAAGAAGCTCAGGAGAGAGAGGTTTGTAGATTCACGCCAACGAGGACCGTTGGATATACTTGTGAAATTCCATTTCGGGGTTTCGTGGGTGGAAAGAGCGAAACTTCGTCATTTGGATTTGCAAAACTGCGAAGTCTGAAACCTCGACAAGGTGGAGAGTTTCGTAGTGGGGCCCAATACTTGGACACGTGCCAGAGTCCAAGCATTTCAATGTTTCGGGGTTTTGTGAGCAGGAGTACCGAAGGCCTTGTAGCGAGATTCACGAAGTTGCGAAAGGCAAAGTCTTGAAGGGGCGAAGAAACGTGTGTGTGGGGCCAGCTATCGGTGATGTGTATCGGTGTTCGGTGTTTCGGAGGATAGAAGGTTTTGACTTCCGTCCCAAAAGTCTCGAAGTCGCGAGTTGCGATAAGGTTGCCGACGAGTTCAGGATCTCGACACTTCGGGTGTCGGGGATACCAAGGAGGCATCGCTTGAGGAGAGGAATCGCGAAGTGAGAAGATAGCATGAGGGACACATGACAAAATCATGAGGTGGGCTTGTGGAAGAACTGAGTGGATGTGTGTCGTCTGTTGAAAGAAGTCAATACCCCGTTGACCTCTCGTGTCTCGGGGATTCACGAGACAAGAGCCGGGAGTTCGATATCGAAACTCACGAAGTGGCGAGAAGCGAAAAGTGCTAGAGACAGGCCTAGCTGGTGGTCGTGCGCGGAGAGCGCTGATAAGAGAAGGAGCGTACCCGTATCGGCATTTCGGGTATCACGAGAATTGGAAGCAAGAGTTGGGAGTTTCAACTCATGAACTCGCGAGTGGCGAGTTGTGACAAGTGCTTAGGCACATCGGAAGTTCGGGTCTCGGAAGGTGAAGAGTTGAATATTTGGGAGGAGAAGTTGCGAAGTCGCGAACTCCGAGGTCCCGAAATCGTGAAAAACACGACCACATCGTTTGGTCAAAAGGAGGTGGGAATTGAGGTTTCGTGTTCGATCGCGTGAGCTCAATTCACAAGGACATGTGGAGAAGCATCATTTTGTGTTTGTTGGATTCCCTAAAGAGGAATCAAAGAGTCAATCCGACTTAAGGAGAGGAAGTAGAGCGATCCTGTAGCGGATTGTCGACCCGAGGGCCGATAGGGTCAGCGTCTTCATCATGTGGTAGACAAATGGTTGAATATTCTAGAAGGGTATTTCTCTATCCATAAATTCTCGAATAGAGAAAATATTACTTTTGCGCTCCTCATAGTCGTCCCCCATGTCCAAGATTGGTGGGAAAATTTTTGTGAGCAAAAGGAAATAGAGGAACCCTCATTATTTACAGTCGTAGTCACCTGGGAGTCCTTCAGGGATTCTATTAAGGAACAATACTACCCTGTTAGAAGTTATGATGAACTGTACACAAAATGGACCACGTTGCGGTAGGAAAGATACCAAGCAGTGTCTGAGTTCACAAATATCTTCCATACCTTGTGCACCAAGCTGGGTATCAAATATTCTGAGCGACATCTATTGCTCAAGTATTGTGGTGGTCTGCATAGATACATCCAGGCCGAAATGGAGTTTCTAGACATCTCATCCTTGGGCATGGCCTACTGATATGTCGTTAAAATCGAGCAAAAGATCAAACAAAAGACGTGGAAATTTAGGCCTGGGAACCCCTCACGACAAAATCCAGGAAAGAGTGGCCCAAACCCGCATAAAAAAGGATAGAGAAAATATGGATAGCCTCAGGACAACCAGTCCAGGCCGTAAGGAAAGAAGGACACCGAAAAGACAAAGAAAGATACTGGGAAGTGGAGCGAC
Organism: Picea glauca; assembly: GCA_000966675.3. Classification (NCBI taxonomy): domain Eukaryota; kingdom Viridiplantae; phylum Streptophyta; class Pinopsida; order Pinales; family Pinaceae; genus Picea; species Picea glauca. The sequence continues at coordinate 4,582 of JZKD02S1402931.1, forward strand.
TTCCATAAGAGCCCCTGGCATAACACTGTTGATTGTCACTTGAAGTAGTCGCTAGTGGCTGAGGTGAAATCCTCTGAATTAGATGCGGGTTTCGACTCTGATTCAAAACCAGAAAGGGGGAGACAGATCATAGACGCAGAACCCAGTGCTACCATTGCTACCACCAAGCTCCAGCCCAGTGAACCAGATGAGCGAGAGGAAGGAGAGCGCCTTTTTCATTCACAAATGTGGGTGAAGGGTACACCTCTACACTTCATCATTGATAGCGGTAGCCAGAAGAACCTCATCTCAACAGAGGTTGTCAAGCGACTTGCCCTACCGACAACACCACACCCGTAGCCCTACACCATCGAATGGCTCCGCCAAGGAAGTGACATCCATGTTAGCCAACAATGCCACCTGTCATATGACATCAAGCCCTTCAAAGACGAGGTATTGTGTGATGTTTCCCCTCTCAAAGTTTGTAATGTTATTTTGGGACAACCATATTTATGGAAACGTCATGATGTATATGAGTCTAGGCATCGCAGTGTTATGATTACTTTGAACAAGAAATTGTATAGGATACCCGAGGTAGTCCCACCCAGTTCTATTTCCTTGAAATCTGCAAAGCAATGCAGAAAGGTCATCTCGTAGATAGGGAAGTTTTTGTTCTTTGTGATTCGTTCTTAGAATGAGTGAAAGATCACAACCACATCCAGGGTCTCTGCGACCGACCTCTCCACATAGCAGAAGCAAGTGGATAAGGTCATGGAAGAATACTCAAATATCTTATCCTCACTTACCAGGGTACCTCTACACTGTCAAGTCAAGCACCCCATCGATCTGACCCCCGATGCACCGCTGCCCAATGGACCAGTCTACCATCACTCTTTGTTAGAGAATGAGGAGATCAAGCTACAGATCCAAGAACTTCTCCACACGAGGCACATCCATGCCAACTCATCACCTTGCGAGAGCCCAATCATGCTGGTACAGAAGAAATATGGAACCTGGAAACTCTGCATTGATTATTGGGCCGTGAATAAAATCACAGTCATAAATTGGTACCCGATTCCTCGAATCGACGACCTCCTTGATAAGCTCACGGGGGCCAAATACTTTAGTAAGATTGATCTAAATTTTGGTTACCACTAGGTCCCAATAGAACAAATAGATGTATGGAAGACCGCCTTCAAGTCAAAGACAGGTCTTTTTGAATGGTTGGTCATGCCCTTTGGTTTGAAAAATGCTCCAACCACTTTCATGAGGATGATGGACGATATCCTTTGACCATTCACCAATACTTTTTTAATGGTGTATCTGGATGACATCCTCATTTACACAAGACTTAGGAAGAATAGTTGCAGCATATTCAAACGGTTTTGCACACGTTGCGGCAGCACTAGCTCTACGCCAAATTGGAAAAATGCTCCTTCGACATGGACAAGATTCATTACCTGGGCTACATTGTTGATCAACATGCCGTACATGTGGATCTAGCCAAAATACAAGTCATCCGTGACTGGCCAGCCCCAACCACACTCAATGAGCTTCAGAGCTTCTTGGGCCTTGCCAATTTCTACCACAGGTTCATGTTGGGATTCTCCTATATTGCATGGGCCCTTAACCAAGTAACCAGGGGTGGTGGTAAGGTGAAATTTGTGTGGGTCCGGTCCCAACCATAAGCGTTTGATGATTTGAAGCAACACTTGTGCTCATCCCCAATAATTTCATTACCGGACCTACAAAAACCCTTTGAGATTGAGATAGATGCTTCAAACTATGCTGTGGGCATCGTTCTCACTCAACACAACCACCCTGTGCCATATAATAGTGAGACACTATCAAATGTTGTTCGTAAGTAGCCTACTTACGACAAATAAATGTAATCCATTGTGCAAGCCTGTCGTTAGTGGAGACATTACATTCTTGGGAAGGAGACAATCATCCACACTGATCATAAGCCACTATAGTTCATGCAGACACAAGGTAAATTGCAGAATGACCACCATTAGAAGTGGTCCACGTACTTGAAACAATTCCACCTCAACATCAAGTATAAAACGGGAAGCACCAACTGCATCACTGATTGCCTCAACATACCACTAGTCACGACACTCACCACGATGCTGGACTCTTGCGGCCATGAGACCTCTGGATGGCCCCAACTCTATGAGACAGACCCAGACTTCACTACCACCTAACAAATGTTGGGCGCAAACGCAGTTGTCGCTAATTTCCATATTCAGGATAGAATGTTGTGCTGTATAGGCCATATCTACGTTCCATCAAGAAAGCGATCAAAGATGACCTGGGAAGCCCACTACAGTCGAGTGGTAGGAACCTTTGGCGTCGAAAGGATAGTGGCAATGCCGCAAAAACATTTCTACTGGCCAGAACTTTGATAGAAGGTCAACAAGTATATCAGGTCTTGCACTCCCTACGCGATTCCCAAACCAAACACTAATAAATAGGGCATGTACACCACTTTGCCTACTCCTGACATGCCATGGGAATCCATCTCAATGGACTACATGTCAGGTCTCCCATCCACCAAGCGGAGCAATGACTGTGTTTTTATGGCCGTGGATCGCTTTTCTAAGATGTCGATTCTGGTCGCCTTCAAGAAGAGAATCACAATAGATGCCATTGCCAAGCTCTTATTTGAACGAGTCTGCGTACATTTTTGAATCCTACAAACCATTGTCTTAGATCGGGACAGTCGATTTCTCAGCACATCAAGATCCCCAAATCCACGACCTTCCACCCCCATACAGATGGCCAAACCGAGGTCGTAAATCGAATGATCGTGCATATCCTGCACATGTATAGTTCCAAGCACCCTCGCACATGGGATGAGAGTATCCCCTATGTTCAACATAGCTACAACCAAGCCACGCATATCTCAACCTACCACAACCCCTTTCAGGTGGGGTTGGGATTCCAACCATTGGGTCCCATAGATGTTGCACTACCCCTTGCGGTCACCTCGGTCGACTCATCTCCTGCTCCAACTGAAGTTGAAAAAGCCACCCGGTTCACTGATTTGATCCAACACATTCACCAACAGGTTCAGGATATCCTACATATGTCCAATGACAAGTACCAGAAGCGCCATGATCAACACCGGGTACACATAAGTTTCAGGTGGGAAAAAAAGTTTGGTTGCACTTGCAGAAAGAACGCCATACAAGACCCCATCAGAAGCTTCATCCACTCCATTATGGGTCATACACCATCACCAAGGCTATGGGTGATAATGCTTTCAATCTCAACATTCCTCCTTTCCTTGGCTTGAACCCAGTGTTCAATGTGGATATCCTTTGACCGTATTTCCCACCATTATTGGACACCTCAGAGATAACAGAACAAATGACCCCAACAGAGCTCAACCCCGATTGCATACAACAAGAATCCAGTGATCATATTGTGGACAAACAGATCAAGGGCACTTGCTAGCAAAGGATCTAGCTTTATCAAGTTGTCAAAGCAACACAGCTCTTGCACCAAGGCAAGTGGCTCACCCGGGGGCAAATTCAGCAGAAATTTCCTCATCTGATGGGGGAACTTAATGCAATGGATACCATTGCTTCCTAAGGGGGGGAGGATTGATCCATATGGATTTCGGTGGCCTCCCACCTACTCCAAATGGCTCATTTTGGTAGTTTTTTCCCTAGTTTTTGGGTTTGTGACTTGCGGGGTTGTTTTGAGGCCTTAAACAAAGATTTTTAGGGCTTGCCACAGTCAGGATAACCTTTGATAGATAAAAAAAAATGTGTAATCCTAGAATAGACCTTTCCAACGAGCTATCATGCGCCTAAAATGGAGATTGTATGCAAAAGTTACGACCCCGGGAAGTTGATGTACTGACTTACCCAAAAGGGGCCCACATGACTTTTGGCGCTTCATCTTCTAGGGTTAGGCTTTTTGGATGTCTAGGGTTTTTGAAATTCCTTTTTATTTATAAAAATGACTTCAGAGCCTCATTGTAATCATCTTCTTGCGAATGATCACAATCGTCACATCTCTTCTGAGAGATAAGCCGCCACCATTCTAGCAAGCTTGTTTCCTCTACATTTTACAGTTTCAACTTATTTCCTTATTGAATAGAAACCAATTTTACTATATATTTGTTATTCTATGTTAAAGAATCTTTTGATAATAATATGTATTCATTTCTTTCTACAAATATATTCTGGATCAGGGGCGATATTGTTCCATAGTGCACCCTGGTGCGATTTTCCTATACAATGCACATCACGTACCGCATAAAAGTTTTTTGATAAAAAAAGTGACAACGACAAGGTTTGGGATCCAATGCAATGAGTGGTACCATTGCAACAGATACCAAATGCCCCATATACAACTAAATAAACCCTATAAAAATTTGTTGCTTAAAAAAATAAACTTTGTAAAAATCTATTGTTTAAAAAACTAATATTTTTTTATAAAATATAGAGAGGGGAACCAAAATAAACAACAAGAAATCTAGGGCTTCCAATACCAAAGATAACTGTGAAACCCTTTTATTTTTTTAACATGCATTGAGAATAGTTTGAATCAAATAGGGAAATATTGAAATGATCAATAGAATGAAATTACATACTTGAAATTTCTCCTCTACAAATTTGTATGTGCCTTACAGTGATACCTTCTGAATTTATCTCTTCAAAAAAATCTACCCACTCCAAATTCTTTGGTGGTAAATCTTTCTTCCACAAATTTTCCCTCTAATTTTTTCCAAGAAAATGAATAATTCCATATTGTTGCAAGTTTGTCAACTTCTTCCCCATAGTTTGAAGTAAGTCTAGATTTTATTTATAATTCATTTATTTGATTGAATTTATGTCATTTATGCATGTGCATTTGAATATTTGTTCATTGAATTTTGTAGGATCATAATTCAGGGTCGAGTTCGGATGTGAAAGATATTCCACTATTGAAAAAATGTTGCAATATCTTATAAGGAGAAAGATACTGTAGACAAATGTTTGATGAAAATGGGAAACTTCTTTACCGTGTCAATTGTAACATGCCATCTTTCAGTAACTTGCAGCCTGGGTCAACTGTATTACACCATGAATTGGATATATTTTATGACATGCCAGTAGTATGTGGTTATTCAAAATGTAAAGGGTTAAAGAAGAAGCCTCGATGTGTCACATTTTCCCATTATATTGATGATTGATTACCCAAATTTGATGGTCTAATACCTCCCACTACGGTCAAGAATCCAATAGGTGATATATAAAAGACATGTAGGAACACTTCCATATGCCTTTTTTGAAAATTTGGAATCCATATCAACTATTTTCTGTCCTAAATTGGCCAACCTATCTCCTTTTGTTAAGTCAATGGAAAATACTTATAGTGATCAGCCAAAGTATGACATCAATACTACCCAAAACATCTCTACTAGGAGATCCAAAAAGTTGTATGAGCTAAGAGAAAAAATGTCCAAACACACTCGAAAGTCCGTTTAATTATTGGAAGGTAGTGATGACTTCCCTCTTCGTATACATTTGCAAAGTAAATACCAAACCCGTTACAACTGAGTTTTGTATGGCACTTGGATATCTTCCATGCTTGTGCCCGATGTTGGAACCAAATTCTATTTTTGTGGTAATATTTATATGATTTCCAAGTCTAAAATAGATGTTGCAAATATTGGGTTGTTCATCCTCTCACATGTATCCGTTCCTCCCAAAAATTTAGTATTACTTATGCCACATTATGGTCCTATTTATAGTCGGCCCGATTACTTGAATATTATTAAACACAAACTTAGCATTTCCATGTATAGTATGTGCATGAATGGTTATGCATCTGGAAAATTTAACACGAAAAACCTGTTATATATCGACGGTCATCCACCAACTCATGGGAACATTGCAGGGTTCATAAATAGTTGCAGGTGCTCATTATTTAGTGCAAATTGTTCCTTTGAGGAACTCTCCAATGACAAAAAGTTCTTTATGAAAAGGAAGACATCCAAATTTGTTGTTGTGCATGCAATACATAGTTTGTCTTTTGGTGACAAGTTGTTAATAAACTACAAATTTCATAGGACCACCAAACCCTTGTCAAAAAAACCTTGTATTGGGTCTACGTTTAGACGCCCCCTTGGGGTGTAAGAAAAAGATGATTGAGTAATTGTACTTTTGGATTTTCAATGGAACTAATGTAAATGTATTGCTTAATTCAATATTTGTTTTATAAAGTGGTTAAATGCATGTTACAATCATTACATCAAATATGGGGACTAAAACATCTACACGTGACCTTTTGTTTATTTTATTTATTGAGTTTTCTTAATATTTTTATATTTTTAAATATTAATATAAACTTTATTTAATTTAATATTCTTTAAACCTTAACAATTTAATTAATTTCTTCACTAACCAAATCTAATACTTACATGGCCTTTGGTAAAACATAGAGGAAAAACGATGGGGGAATACACGTGGGTAGATGAGGGAGCTCTACAGAAACCCTAGCCGCAAGTGGTCTGAATCATGCTTAGTTGAAGCTGCAATATTCCTTTGGCACTAAAGCGTTTTCTTTACTGAAGTTGTTTTTTCATGAGAATCCAGAGGTCAAGAGAATGGAGGATTTGGTTGATTATGGTTATGACCTCTTTGACAAACAACTCATTTGGTCCCTGCCAGGTGTCTCTCTCTCTAATTTGGGTCTGTTG
>JZKD02S1402942.1:0-11260 GCA_000966675.3 Picea glauca
AAATTGTACATACATCTTGTGTTCTTTGTGTTCATTGTGGTGATGACTTGTTGATGATATATTGCTGATATATGTTGTTGATATGTGCTCACATCTAACTAGTTATAAATGACAGTAATGGGTAATGAATAAATGTTGAATGCTAATTGATGAGTTTTTGTGCAAAGAGGGAAGTTTTGGGAAAAAGAGCCCCACGGTCATTCACCCCCCCTCTAAGTGTGGTAGGTGTGTCCAACAATAACTTGCATGTGTAGACTCTATTATGAGATATGCATGTTTGGAAATCATCTCAACCATTGTAAATAGTTCTTATATCAAACTCACCAAAAATTCATGAGAAGGGTCCAAAAAATGCATCTAAAGTTCAAAACTAGCAAAATTGTTATGAATATGGTAAGATTTTAATACAATTTTTTAGACGATGGAAAACTCAACTTGCCACCAAAACCATTCCTTGGCATCCATTCCATCAAATCTAGCTCAACATTCTCTTTCTTTACTTACTCATCTTCACCTAAATTGTAACCTACAAAACCATAAAGACGTTTCACATTTAATATTAGTGATATGCCCACCACCTTTAAAACAATAATTCATAAGAATTATTCCCAAATTTCCTCTTCACTTTACATAGTCCAATCTCCCTCACAATCAACTTATTTTATGTTTATGTTTATTTACGATAGTTCCCTTTAATTACATATAATATCACAAAATCACCCTCTCGGAATCTCTTAAACCACCTATTTGAATTTGTACACATCTTCTTTCTCATGCCATTTTCTTTCAAATTCTCTTAAAATCGTACATATATCTCCATCCCCAATTAATCAGTTCATGACTTTATTTCATGAGTTCTCTTTGTTCTAATAAGCAAATCAATCAAAATTATACAACCCCGTAGAGTACAACCATAAACAAATTAAAAAAAAATCACAACTCTATTGATTTATTAACTCATGTTATTGTTAGAAAACTCTTCCCATGCTAATAAATTATCGCATAGATTTAGTATGTTACTTGCATAGCATAAGATTATCCAATTTTTTTTGTTCACAACCTTCACCTTTTCATCTAGATGTTGTGTTGAATTATACAGTAAATCCGTGCTCAATATCTTCCAAAAACAACTAAGAAATTGTGTTTCCCTACGTCAAGTGATAATCTTAGAACTACAATCTTTATATCCTCGCGATCTTCTTGAAAAACATGTATATATAATAAAAACTTGCACCAAAATTCTAGAAGATAAAAATGCACCATCAAACAAAATTAAATCACCACCAAAAACACAAGTCACATCCTTTTTTTTCATCTTATAAGGCAAAATTGGACAAATTGCACAAAGATAATAATTTTGCATTGGAATTCTTTTGTATATCATTCTAAGCGAAGTGTATATCATAATCGAAGTGTAAATCCTAATGAAATATACTCGATTCTTTGGAAAATTTTCCTTTGTTCCATGGAGATAATGTCATTGGTGCTAAAGAACATTGGGATAAATTTATTTATCATATTAATACTCTTGGAGTATGTTATATTGATAAATGTTTTTCTTTGTAATTGAATACATATTTTAGGAAATGGTTTCTCATTTTGATTAATAATTAATAATAGTATTGTTGTTTTCAAATTTATGTAGTGAGGGGTTTTAAGTGTATTTTTCAGATAATTCATAGTTGATATCATTTTTGTCAATTAATACTTTAGATGCATGACACTTTTTAGAATTTAAACAAGTCAGTTATCTATAAACCTTAATTTAAGAGTTAAATAAAAAATAAAAAAAAAAAAATAAATAAAAAAAAATAATAATAATTAAAAAAGACATAAGTGTGTATATATATATATATATATATATATATATATATATATATATATATATATATATATATATATATATATATATATATATATATATATATATATGGTTTGAATGAATGATTTTAATATGATTAGGATGTTTTTAATAGTGCTTAGAATATGTAGTAGGGGTTATTTATGCTTTAGGGTTTATGCGATTAAGATTTTTATATCATAACTATATATTGAGAGAAAGAGAAAGAGGGTTAGAATGATAAAAATTTAATATGATTAGGATATTTAATAGTGTTAATATATGTAGTAGGGGTTATTTATGATTTAGGGTTTATGCTATTAGGATTTATATATCATAACTAAATATAAGTATTAATAATAGTATATATATACATTTATATAAAAATCTAGGGTTAGAATGAGGAAAACTGAGTATTAATATATATATAGTAACAAAGTTTTAATATGATTAGGATACATAATATTGTTAATATCATATGATTAGGGTTAGGATACATAATATTGTTAATAAATGTAGATTTAGGGTTTATAAGATTAGGATTAGGATATATAGAACTTGATTAATAATATATATAGTAACAAGTTTTTATAATTAATATTATTAATAATAGTATTTTTTTTTTATACATGTCAAAACTTTTTCTTTCATAGATAGTTGGAAAAGAAGGATAGTCAACTTCTTTTGAATGATTTGAGTAACAAAAAAAATAAATTATAATTAGACTATTGATGAATTTAACAAAAATTTGATAAGATTGTACAGGACATCCCTTACACTCATCAACCTACCCCAGCCACCATTTTGATGTATTACATGAATGATTTTCAAGGGAATTTCAATTTCTTCCTTATCAAAGTCAATCCTACAAATCTTGCAAATGGAAAAAAGAAAGACAAATATTGGATTAGAGTTGGAACCTTTTAGGAAGGTTGGACATTTTAAGTCCTCCAAGGACTAAATTTGATCATAATTAAAAGGCCTCTCTTAACACTTAGCCTCCTCCTAATCCTATCAAACTCCTTGTATAATAAATGAGGAAGATGCAAAAAAAATCCATGAAAACAATGGGTACATTGCATTATAGGATTTCGTATATGGAAAGAAACCAACAATAGAACAAGTTTCCACCAAGGAATGGATATTGAGGCCCTTCTCCAAATTATATGCCTCTCACAAAATTGGAAACGACCAACATTATTGAGCATGAAAATCCTTACTATTGTTGCGAATATTTGTTGATACACTGTATACTATTGCAAGCATTTCAAAATTTTTAGGATGAAAAGACTTGCACCTCTTACTTCGAAATAACTAGAACAAGTGATCAAAATGGAGAAGGTTTCTTGGATACATGCAACAATGGGTTTTATGAGAAACAGGAGAAAATGAAACAAGTTAAGGATAATTCAATTGAAGTAGAAAGAATGGCTGGGTTGTTTTGGAAAATTCCTTCTTTGAAGGAAATTAATGTGAAGTTTTCATAGTGAACCTAGCTAGTAAAAAAGTCACACAAAATTGCGAGAGAGAGAAGAGAGGAGAGAAAAATAATGAATTTTATTAATTGTATTCCACACTCAAAGAGTGAATAATTTAAAAAATATATAGGCTACATGTGTAACTAATGTGCCACAATAGTGATCTAGAGAGATGTGAGGACTCACTGAAAGACTCTGGAGTGAAATTCCTCCTAGTCCTAGTTAACTAGCCATGCAGTCATCAATTAAATGACTAATCACTTAGTGGAGTGAGAAGAGAATCATGAATGCACATGTGTGGTGCCTTCTTGGTGATGGTTACAAGGGGAGAATATTCTCATCTAGAGGATAATATCTCTAACCAAGGGCGCCCTCAAAATAGACTAGTCAAACTAGGAAAATAAATACCAAGTGAGTTAGTAATATCTCCAACAATTAATCAGATGCACGAGAACATATTCAAAGGTTTGACTCATCAAAGAAAAAGGATTCAATCTCCACAAGAAGATCAACAAGAAGGTACTTTAGAGCCTCCTAAAATAAATAATCAACCTACAAGTCTAGTCGTGGAGACACATCAAAGTGATCCTTCAATAGATAATCATTTTGATTTTAAGTTGGATGTAATAGATTGGATGGGAAATGCCAAGATTCATGTTTCTCTTATTGAGTTAGAAATGATTCCTTCAATGAAAAGTTAGATTAAAGAATCTTTGGGATAGAAATAATTAGTTAAAAAAACCCATGTTGTGGATGAGAATGAAGATTCCCATCATTCTCTGAACCATAAGATGGGAAGGAAATACGAATCCATATCACCAACCATTCTTCATATGTTTGGTAGTGGGTGATTTGGTGTTGAATAATTGTATGTTGGACTCTAGATATTCAACCAATGTAATGTCTCTTACAATGATGAATCATTTGAGTTTAAAAATTTCAAGAACTTACACGAATATATTCTCTATGATTCTAGAGAATTCAAAGTATGTGGTTTGATTAAAGATATTCGAGTATGTGGTTTGATTAAATTATCTTCAGACCTTTGATTTTGGATCATTTTGTCTGCTAGAAATTTTTTGATGATGATGCATGGATTATACGATTTATGAACAACTTGCAAGAATTCTATGAGAATGAGATTAATTGGAGAGAAGCAAGGTTAGAACAGAAGTTGAGAGACAATAAGATTCCATCCATCCTTGTATCCCTTGAAAAAATGTTTTACGGGCATGACATGTATAAGGAGAAGAAATAAATGGTTAATCCCGATGAATATATGGAAATCAACAATGGATCCTCAGAAAATATAAAGATAATGAAGATTGGCAAAGGGACCTCAAGTGAATAAAGGAAGTCAATTGAATACTTGATCAGAGAATTCAGAGATGTTTATTTCTTGGTCCTATGATGATTTCAAATCCTACAAGGGTGATATAATTCAACATATGATACCCTCAAACAAAGTTACCAAGCCATTACTGCAAAAAATAAGACACATCAATTCAAAGTTGGCTCCCTTAATCCAAAAGAAATTATAGAAATTGATTGAGGAAAACATCATTGGACATGCAAGGCATTCAACCTGGGTATCCAACCCTATAATAGTGCAAAAGAAGAAAGGAGAGATAATAATTTGTGTGGTTTTTAGGAATCTCAATGTATCATCTAAGAAAGATAATAATCCATTGCCAAACATGGAAAATCTACTGCAGAGAATGGCAGGATTAGAAATGTTATATCTTTTTAACAGTTTTTCAGGATACAATCAAGTGTGGGTAAACAGATATAATAGACACAATACAATATTTACCACACCTTGGGGCACTTACGAATATATAAGGATGCCTTTTGGTTTGCTCAATGCAGGTACCACATTTCATAGAACCATGGGTTATAAATTCATATACATTATGGGAAAGATAATTTATATTTACCAAGATGATCTCATGGTATTTTCAAAAGATAGGAAATCTAATATTGGACATCTTAGACATGTATATGAAATGTGCCACAAATATGGAATCTCATTGAACCCAAAGAAGTCAATATTTGGGGTTATTGAAGGGAATTTTCTTGGTCACATTGTTTCAAAGGATGGGGTAAAGGTCAATCCTGAGTGGATAAAGTGAATTAAAGAAATTGCTCTACCCCGAAATCAGAAGGCTTTGTAGTCATTTTTTTTCAATATCAACTTCATCTGAAGTAACAATTTTTTTCAAGATCACCAAGCCTATAAACAAGTTTATAAAAAATAATGCAAATTTAAAATGGGACAAATAAAGTAATATAGCTCTTGAAATCATCAAGGAATACATTGTAAAGTCCCTTGTACTAGTATGGCCACATTTTAAAAGAATTTTCAATTTATTTATTTTTCTTCTAACAATACAATTGCAGGTGTATTACTCCAGAAAAATGATCAATGTGAAGAACAACCCATCTCCTTTATGAGTAAATTTATTAGATATGAATAATTAAAGTATGAAATCATGTAAAAGAAACCTTATGCTCTAATCAAGTCATTAAATAATTTTAGGACATATTTTAGATATTCCAAGGTAAGCCTATGTTCCCCATCTAGTTTTAAAAGACATTTTAGCTCAACAAGATTGTTTGGGAACTAGAGAAAAGTTGGTAACTAAGATTTAGGAATATGATTTGATAATTAATCCCACTCTTTTGGTCAAAGGTAAAGGATTGTCCTAGAAGATGGTCGAAGGAAATGGATTTTATATTGGATTGAAGGATGATTCATGCCCTATGATTTATGTAGTTCCTAAAGAATTAGAACATCATGGTTGGTATATAGATATCGTCTACTATCTTAAGAAAATTACAAGTCCAAGGCACCTTTGGGATTATAAGAAATTATATTTAAGGTTGAATACTTCCAAGTATTGTTTCATCAACCAAATCCTTGGATGGAGAAATCCAGATGGATTGATCCTCATATGTGTAAACCCTAAAGAAGACAAGGATTTAATGGACAAGTTTCACAAAGTATTATGTGGTGGACATCATGTAGAAAATATCACCACCCACAATATTGTAAGAGGTAGTTATTATTGGCCTACTATATTTTTTATGTCGAAAGTTTTATAAGATCATGCCAGCCTTGTCATCTCTTTAAAGGAAAGTAGAAGCTCTCATCCCTTCCTTTGCATATAGTGATAGTGGAAGCACCCTTCCAACAATGGAAACTTTATTTTATTGGTGAATTCAAAGATAAATCTAGCAATGGTTAAAGATGGATTCTCACAACTAAAAATTACTTCACTGTATGGATTGAAACCATACCAACCAAGAAGGATACAAATAAGGTTTTCATGGATTTCTTGGAAGAAATAATCATCACTCATTTTGTAGTTCCAACAAATATCACAACCAACAATGTCAAATCATTCAGTTCAGAACTGCCAATTTTTGTTTTTATTATGGCGTTGTCCTATTCACCTCCTCCAACTATTATCCTCAGCGAAATGGTCTTCCTAAGTCAAGTAATAATAATTTAATGACAATTATCAAGAAAATATTTGGGGACAACAAGAAAAGTTGGGATATCAAGATAAAGTATGTTATATGGGCTGATAGAATAACTAAGAAATATTCCACTAGAAAGAGCCCATTTGAGCTAGTCTACGAGATGGAAGTAACATTACCAATTCATCTAAAAATACCAATTTATAAGATAATGCAACAGTTCTCCTCCTATCCATATGTAGTACATAATAGAATCAACTAGCGTATTGAACTTGATGAGACCATAATACATGCCTTTCATCATTTGGTACAAATCCAAGAAAATATAAAGAAGAAGTTTTACAAGAAATATTGCCAACGAAGATTTCAAAAAGGCGACCTTCTCTTGTGGAAAAAACAATTTAAGGCAGGTAAACATGTTAAGTTTGAAATTCTTTGGTTGGGTCCTTATAAATTGAATATGTTCCTGTAATAAATCATTATATCTAAGGCATATAGATGGTGAGCGACTTCCATTGTTCATGAATGGGAAAGTCTTGAAAATGTTCTATGAAGGAAATATCTGATGCCATGGGGAATCCTTGCATTATAGTGTGTTTTGTTACCCTTTATTACTTGTGTGATTTCATGTTATTGATTTTTTCATTTTCTTCTTGTTTTAGAATAAAATTTAAATGTTTCTTACATGTACGTGTATTTCTATGAGACATGGTGCTACTAAGATGGGCTTGGATACATATTTCATTTACAAATTGGTTTATTTCTCTTTTGGGTAAAGGAAAAAGGAACTTGTGTGTTTAACCTCCCCTATATTTAATTTCCAATGGTTGACAATGATTTAGGTCTATAGGTTTCCTATATTCTAGGGTTATCATGCACCCTCGATATGATCACATGTCCCTGCGTTGGAGCCAACTTTTACACCTCAAATTCACCTCAGTGTACCTTATACTTTCTCACCAAATGTGGACCATCATATGAGCATATTATGTTCCTTATTGTACCATGATAATCCAAAAGTGTGGTTGTATTTGCACGCATATATTATATTGTACTATGTATGTATGTTATGTAATTGGTAGGGGGGTTATGTGGTATCTCCACACCCCATGTGGTTGGTCATGGCCTATCCTTTTAGTCCCCATATCAAGATTGGATTTTTATTTTATGGATACAATTGAATTCCCCTTGACGATGGTAACTCTCATCATGTTATTAATTTATGATCCGGGTTACGTATGCAACCATCTTGGGGTGGATCTACTAGGACACATGATCTAGGGGATCTACATGGTCTCTTACCCTTTTGTTTATGATGTAAAAGTGTTTCTATTTGTAAATGTTGTCACAACTATGTGTAGTGTTATCACAGTGTTTGTACTTATGAAAATCCCAACACAAGACTCCCAAATATTTCATAATAGTGGAAGAAACTATCATTGTCACCTAAGTAGGGACTTCCCTCATTTTGGTGATGGAAGAGATCCACCACAAGGGAGGATTCCTAGGTGACCTCAAGTGATCAAATAACGAGTATAGTATCCAAGCCTACTTCCCCCTATATTTATCATCTAATGATTGATATAGGTCAAGGAAAAGAATATGTTTTAAGATGATTTGATACATGCCCAGAACAAGAACAATTTACAGCATATGCATAACAATTTCCAAGCTCAAATATACAATAAACACCTCTTTTAGACACTAGATCAATTAGATTGATATGGCTATTGCAAATTGCATAAGTAAAATAGTCTTATAACAACAATAGATAATTCATAATAGGAGAAGCAATAAGTGGTCAGATATGACACAATTAACCATGAAAATTAAGCATGAAACCAATAGAATACTATCCAACCATTAGTAGAAATTTATGAATGAGTTAGGCCACCTTAATATGAGTGTATGTATCAAATTAAGTGATTTCAAATGGTTGTAGAAAACATGTATTAACAACAACAAAAATATCTGTCCTCGAGGTGTAGGATAGTAGGTGATGGAGTGTGTTGTTAATACCCTTTTCCAAACTAGTCGAGACACCATCCAACACCTCTTCTGGGATTGCCCCTTTTCGACAACAGTCCAGAACATTTCTTTTGGAGATATGAATCGAAAAATAAGATGGCCCTCTTATCTAAATCCTTGCTTGGGAAATTGGGAAAAGTTCTACCAGAGCACCTTTCGGGGAAAACCAATCTTCAAAAGATTGTGGAGGTCCCTCCCCAAGTACATTTGCTGGGAGATCTAGCTAGCAAGAAACAAACAAATCTTCCAGGGAAAAAGATCCATGCCCCAAAGTGTTGCTGGAAAGGAAAAAACGCTTCTCTCAGAGGTAGTGAACATTAAATCATTGAACATAGACAATCTGTCAAACTGGAGTATCCCAGAAAAGTCTTGGATCACAAGATTTAACCTTCAATCTGGTAAAAAATCTCATTCAGTGCAAAGATCGCGCTGGCAGCTTCATACTCTTCATAGCATAGATGATTGGGTTCAAAATAAACTAGCTCATACACTTTTTTTTTAGTGCGCTTCAAAGGGAAACCCAGGGGAGGAAGGTGTGTGGGGGTTCTCTACGAATCCGTAGGAAAAATAATTTTAAATTACTATTGGAATATCAGGAACGAAACCAATAATAAATCAGAGGCTTATGCATTACTCAAAGGAATCCAACTAGCAAAGACCCACCAAATTTCCAATTTGAATGTTATAGGCGACTCCAAGACAATCATAAGGATTATGGTCTAGGGAACAAACCCAAAACAATTGAGTCTAATAAGAATAATTGATCGAATACGTTTAGACTCAAAGTCCCTCAATTCAACATTCTTTCACATTCGGAGGTAAAACAACACGACAGTAGACAAATTGGTGAATGAAGCCATTGAGAAACCTCCTTGAACCTTAGGAGTGGAGGGTGTCGAAGCCTTAGCCCCCTTATCCTAATACAACATATGACCAGGAGCCAGTGCGCAAAAGTTAGAGGAGGATCCACTTGGAGCTCCAATGCAAAAGGGGACAGGTGGAGTAGGCATGTGGAGTAGGTGGAGCAAGCCAACAAAAGTGGGGAATGGTGGAGCAGATGGGTAACAGCCATGGTTAACAGTTAATGCGACGACTTCATTATGGTTTTGGTGACCAGTTATTACGTTCATTCAAGCTCATGGGAAAACAAGGGATGGCGGCTCTGACGTAGATGGATCGCATGTACAGAAACCCAGACACGCAGGTGATTTTCAAAGGTGACATTAGGTCCAAACCCAAGCCCATGGATATGAAGGCCTCGGGTACATCGCACCAAGTATATTTTGTGACTTTTCTGTTTGACACGAACTCAGCATTGATAATTACATGGGGGAATTTCGACCAGTACTCATCCTTGTAGAGTAAAAGTATATTTGTGGTATTGGTAATCCATTCTTGTCCTATGCCCCAACTAAATTTCTTAGGCTTCTCTGTCTCAATTGTCTCTCAGCATTTTTCTCCCATATTTTTTGGGCTCCTCCTCGTTACTCCTTGACTCACCCACCACCTCACGCTCTGCCTTGTCCTTGCTCTGCCTAGACCTTAACCTCGTGGTATTTGTTGATTTTGGCTCCACCATTCATTTTCCCTATTCATAGAAAACCCAATTCGTTGTATCTTTGCATCCCCCTTAGCATCATGGAAAATTCCCAGAGGAATCAAAGTGCACCAAAGTCAATGCATTTGCATGGTGTTAAGGGATTTCTAGTTGGTTCTGCTCAGCTAGACCTGGTGGAGGAATGTGTGGGCTACCAAAGGACATGAATTCAGTTGGGAGAACTCAAATCCAATCTAACATTTGAACTTGAAACACTCTCTCAACACAGACACCTTATTGAAAGGTTTCAAGATGAATTTTTTGCTCAAAGGAGTCATATTGAAGAGCAGTGCAAAAGTCTGGAGATAATATAGATTTGTTTGGATCATCTTGAACGAACTCATCAGCAGCCAAGCACACCAAAAATCACCCATGGAGCATCTAATAACGTAAATTCAGTCACAGTCAATCGAATTTTGAACCTCAACGAGCCCCATCCAGACTCAATTTGGGAGCAACAGGGCCATTCAAAGATCAAAATGGAACTGGGTAGCTAAGTTATTTTTGTTGTAGGAAAATCTGCCTGCGAACAAGTAGATCGACCTCTAAGGCATGACCTTAACCCTAGACAGAAAAGTGCTTATCATAGACACTGAATTTCTTTTGAATCTATCTAAGCCTAATGCATGAGAAGGGAGAGTAACAGAAGTACCTCTTAACCGACGTTTGTCCCTGCACGCTCCGAGTTGCGCTCCAATATTTTGCTCCTCGCTGAGGTTTGTGGACAAAACAAGATATGACCACTTCCTACTCTATTGACATTAGCTTGAAAACAGATCTATCACTGAATGATAAGTTCATGTAACATCAGACACAAACTAGAAAGAAACAGGC
>JZKD02S1402964.1:0-13500 GCA_000966675.3 Picea glauca
GATGTCTATGAATTTTGGCATTCTCGTCTATTGTAAAAATGCCTCTAGAGCCTCATTGTAATCATCTTCTTACGGATGCGAGTAGCAGCCACATCTCTTCTCAGAGATAAGCTACTAGTTCCCTAGCTAGTTTATTTCCATTCTGTCTATAAGCATATTTCAATCATTTGTTATTAATGAAATGAAGTCTTATTTCCGCTGCATCTTTGCGTTTATGTGTATTTCTATATTTCATTGTGTTCCTACATAAATCCGGATCAATGTTTGAACTCTGTAAATGTCTTACAGTTAGGTAAGAAAAGGCTAACACTAGGGACCCTTTGAACATATGCAAAACAAGACAATCCGTTTACTCAAACTTCAAACTAAACCCTTTCAATAACTTGTTGGCAATGGATATGGTAATCAGCTCCTCCATAATTTCCTTCCCTTTTCGTGCTCTACTAGGGAATGCCAAGACAAGAGATCAAATATTCCTCAATCTTTTGGTAAATGCTTTATACCAAACTCCTATTCAGAAGCATGCACTCGAAATTGTATTTTTCCATGTTGTGGTCTTTAATATATTGAAAAAGAAAAGACTGACACCGATTGTTCCTCCATACTGTCAATATATAGCTCATGCCAACATAGGCATGGTTTAGACATCCCCAAAGGCATACTCAGTTGGGGATATACTCAATCCATGACATATATTACCAATAATTGGTATAGCCAGAGTGGGATTAGAGTCACAACAATGAGCACAAAAGAATCGTGTCCTAGAGCTAGTCCACAAAAACCTAAGACAGACACTAAAAGAGTAATCAATCAAAATATTGAGAGGTTTGCTAGTGCAAGATACAAAGCCACATAATGAGTATCCCCAGAATATGAGCTGGATCATAGTGTTTAATAGTTTTGTTTAGTTTTCAGTAATCCTATTGTAGTCTAGTGGTCTATAATGAATTTAACATAATAGATTCACAAAAGAAAATAGAAAACAACATATCATCATATTCATCAGCAATATCAGAATTTATAGTAGCATCCCAATGGCTAGTTGGGATCCATATTTCCATTTAGTTGCAAAGGAAATGTTGCACCATCTTCCTGGAAATGAAAAATGGCCAATGAAAACCACAGGACAATGAAAAAATTAAAAGGTGATCCTCTTGAGGCGTCATCCTCCACAGCAGCAGATGCAGATCTAAGACTGAATAAAGAGGAAGAGGATGGAGGAGAGAGTAGCAGCAATGGTGGTTACCTTGATGAGACCTTGATGGGTTTTTTTATGACATGGAGGAGGAGGACTGACAAGCTATCATATTCTTCCATCATAGTTCTATTTTCTACCATGTTTTTTATTTGACATTGGCATTCCCACCTATAGTGACAATATCATGATCATCTATGAATTATCATCTTCTCTATGTCATACATTTTGATTTTGATAACTTCAAATGACTCAATACAAATCCCACAATAAAACCATATTCAAGGTGATCATGCATGCTTTGAAATGCATTCCAAACATGACTATTCTAAATATGGTAGCCACTTGGATATAGAAAGTGTTGGGCACTATTGTGTTTAGAAGGTCCTATAGGGATAGGTTTTTCTTATACACTTGTAGATGAAATCATGCATAGCACACTTGTATAAAGGGAATAGGTTTTTGGCACATTAAAATAATAATATATGACTGTCAAAGAAAATAATGAGCTTAATTGATGGATTATTTAGGGGGGGGAAGACAACATTACCAATGCTCAAGATTTGCAATATATTTTGTCTTTCTTGGACAACAATATTTCTTTAAACAAACAAAAATATAAACCTATTTGGGGATATTAAAGGTGTTTAAAATACAAACATCCAACATACGCTACCCATGGATTTGAAAAACAACAGTTGGTTTTAGGCACACGGGTGCATGGTACATAGTTTATGAACATTGTTTGGAGGCACATTGTTTATGTTTATTAAGGGTGCCTCTTTCAGGAAGTAAGTTGGGAATTTCTAGCTAGCAAATTGAATTGAAGTTAGTTACTACATGTTATGGTCCATCATTCATTGCATTTTTTCGCTAGAAAAGGATTATTTGGACATGATCCCATGCATTCATTTGAAGATTATCCACGTGGGAGGTTGAATACCTTTCATATCCATGCATTTGAAGGATGTAACCTCGTTGGTAGTTGCATTTAAAAGGAGGTTGGGGAGGACATGGGGAAGGTCAATGATGGTCACATGGGCACCCAAAAATGTTGAATCGATCCCCACCATTCCCATTCTCGTTTCTGCACCCAATTTTAAGACCCTCAAATCCTATTTGTTACCTCTTTTGTGTAACAACTGATGGGAGATGTGGCCCACTTCTAGATTCAACTCAAACCAATTTTCTGATTGTATCTCAATCCCATTTGTTGATTGTTGTTTAGTGCATATAGTTATGGGTGTGAATGATTTCAAAACATTTCATCCAAAAAACAATAGAGAGTAGAGGCTATGGGCCATACCTGAAAAGAGAGGCCTCTCGAGGGAAGTTGCCTCACCAACACTTTATGGTTTCTATGAATTATATACTCATACTCTTAAGTACCTGTTATCACTCTGTAATTTCTTAGGTTGAGGGAGAAATTGACAGATGTAATTATTTCAACCGCTTGGAGTCTTGGATCTAGCCCTCCAAGAATCAGAGAGGGCTCTCTCTGTATGATTTAGCTTGGTTTGGAATAGGATATTAGGCTAGTTATGAGGGATCATGGTTTTTGGTTTTTAAATGGTTGGGTTAGGACAACAAGGAGGGGCATTGAGAAAATAGGGTATGTGCTTAAATATGTGATTCACTCTCATATCTAGACAAATCTCCTACACAAGGAAAGGTAGTGGAAATGTTGGATTGAATTAAGTTTTAATGGTGTCGAATGAGGAACAAATAAGGGAGGAAAAAACCAAGCAAATAAGCATTTAAGAATTCCTAAACTGAGCTTTTAGAAGAGAAACATAAAGATTATCAAGAACAGATGTATTTCTCCAATAAATTATGCTCTATTAATTCTCCTTTGACAATAAGAATTTGAAAACAAATGAAATGATAACTGGAAAAACACTTAACAGAGAAAATAAACGCCAGCAACACCTCGACAGAAGAATCCTGTCAACAACTTGCCTATTACTAATCGATCATTTAAAGATTACAGAAAAACCTTCTGGAACAGAAAGGCCCATAGTCAAGCAAAAGAATCAACTTCCTTCTCGATCCAACCCCCTTTTGTAGTTTACCTCTCTCTAAATAGGTAAAGATACTCTTAGTCTTAAAAGCTCGAGTACAATATCTACTTTCTAAAAATAGAAAACAGTTACAATGATTAACACATGTAACAGATAGTTTCCTAAACATAAGGGTTGGTTATAACAGAAATGACACGTGCAAAAACTTCTCCCAATTTCCAGAGTGTTGTTTCAATAGAGTCTTTTTCCATTCGAAAGGTGGACAACACATTTGACAGGTGGAAAATTAACATTCCCTTGGTTGGTCTTCATGATATCTTAAGGTCGAGAAAGTATTTTTTCAACTGGAAGAGACACCTGTAGATACTCTCCTCTCTCTTTTAAACTCACATTAAACAGAGGAGGTGTTACCTCAAAGTATCTCTGCAACAATAGACCACTAACCTTTGAACAGAAAATGACCAAAATCTACTAAAAGTTGACTACAACTTCTAGGACACTCTGCTTTCTGAAATGGAAATCTCAATATTGGAGCATCCAAATTAATGTAAAGAGAAAACCTGCTCTTCGTGGTACAGTCTAAGACCGACATGAAGACCCTCAAACTTCCCACAGATGATTTCAAATTTTGGTTATTTAGAATTCGAGCTGCTATTTGCCTAATAATTCTATGTCATGAAATCTAAATTTTATTTAGCTACCACCTGTGCCATGATGACTCAAATGCCTAAAAACTAGAAATATTGATACGAGAACAACTTGTTGAGAGGCTTGATACTTTGTTAGCAGCCAGGTGCCATGAAACCAAGGGTTTTGATCTTCAACTAGCTTCTCAAAACTCTTCTGGCAAACTTCTTCCCCCTTTAACTGCCAATAATTGTGCATCTTAAAATCTGGAATATATGCTTGATTGCTGCCAAAATGTCTGTCAATTATATCATTTTTCAAACAAATAAAACCTTGATTTAGGGATATTAGAATATAACCTCACTTTCAATATTCTTGGACTACATGTAAGTTCATGGCCAATCCATCAAGCATATGTTTCATAGTTGGTCCATTTACTCATTTCCAACCTTGTTGACATAATTGGCTCATATCTGAATAGTCACCATGGATTATTTACACAAGATATGTTGCTTGCACACTTGTGAAATGTACCATCTGCATTCTAGTAATCACTCATTTGAAAAACTTCATGAACAGACCGAGACTTGACACTGTAATTTTAGTTGATGCAAACCTAAAGTGGCACATAATTGGGTTGCGGGATGGGATTGAACACAATTACTACAAGCATAGATCCCTACGATTGCTCGGCTAAACCAACTTTCAGTATCAAAATTCAGGGTAACTGGCACCATGCCAATAGTAGAAATAGCCCCATGTGAAGGGCGAAATCCCTAAGTGTCGCAAAATGAAACTGTAATTCTCACACCTCCGTTTGGAATTCAAGCATATAAAAATTTCTTTGATGAAGACCCCGACTCCAATACTTCATCAATAAGATATGTTTGCACCATATCCTCAGAACCAAACCACTGGCAATTACCTGCAAATATTTGCCAATCTTTCCAGCATCCAATTCTCACAAGCGTTATTGTTAGCACTTGACATTTTGAATTCACACTTAATCCACCACAAGCTCAGCGCTTGATACATAAATCGGACTGGATAGCACACCTGTCACTGAGGTTGGAATGAAGACTATCTCTGATGTATATGATTAAGTGTTTTCGACACATGGATTATCTCTTTATGGCATACCATCAACTACATACCCTGTCGACACGATGCTTTGATGTTTGGTTGATAGGATTTGTAAAGGTGGGCTCTAAACTTCGGCACCTGAAATCTTGGTGTTGATCATTCCTTTGCACCTATAGATATTGGCAACTCACGTATTGTTTCTTCTCAACACCTGCATGTTTCCTTAGGCACCTGGCGTTAGGCCTTTAAATCTTCATTTTTTATATACTCAGTGGGACTTATCCCACATCGGTCAAGAAAAACCATGTTTTGATTTTTGTATATGTGAATGTTCACAGAGATTATCGTTTGAGTAAGCCCAAGGCTACCCACTTGTGTTTGGTTTTTGTGCACTGGGCTTGTGTATTTTGTTGACTCTATGGTCGTATGTGGTATGTACAGATGTTGTTCTAGCTCGGGAACTTGGATCTTGGCCCTAGGGCCACTAATTTTTTAATAAAATAATACAAGTTTTTGGCATAAGCCCGAGAGTCAAATTTGTCTAAGGAAACCACTCCTTTTTTCAAAAAAAAATCTATCTAACCTAACTTTTACCCAAGCAAACCTGAAAAACAAGAGGTTGTAAAGATCCATAAGGCATGAAGATTTTTTATTTTACAACATCTCGAGAAGAAGGGCTAAGAGCCTTCTGTCAGCTTTGCATGTTTACTATGCGCCATGAGCAATCTATGTTCTGCCCAAAATAGATATCAGTCAGACTATTGATTTCCCTATAAAATATAGGGTCCTAATAGTACCATTAAAATTTATATATTTGAGGGAACAAAGAATGTCATTTTAGGCACAAAGAGATGATCCAAAAGAAGCCTACCAAACTGGAGGAGTCAAACTTTAAAGAGTGAGGGTTTTCCAAGGCCCTGTGATAAAAATGAAAAAATGGTATCCAAAGATGAAATATTGGAACAATTAGACATAAAAGGAAATAAAGTGGAGGAAATTGAGAGTTAGAGGTTGTTACAAGAACCATATCAAATGATGAAGATAATTGTCCATTTTGAAAGAGCGTACAACTGGATGGCAGAAACACGGGTAAAACACATTAATGTGCACAAAATAGTGAATTTGTAACCCTAAGCAAACTTCACATAAAAATAGAAATTAAAATGAACGTAAAGGCCAATTGAAACAACAAAAATACAAAGTCTACCAACCTTTGAAGTAACATACTAATGCCTAAAACTTGTCTTCAATATCAATGCTAAAGAAATCTAATCATAGAAGACAACTTGGAGTTATAAGAAAAGGAAACTCTAAGCAAACTAAAACTTGTTAAGTATTGAGAAAGATCTGAACTATTGATTGAGAGAAAGTGCTCAAAATTTTTAAAATCAAGCAGCAATTCAGATTTTCATGTAAAAGAAGTCAAAGACTTGAAAAAAAACTACATGTAGCATGTTCAAATTTTAAAAGCAACGATTTAGATTTCTGAGCAAAAGAAAACCAAGACATGGAACAATTTTAAGTATCATATTATGTTGTGGTTGAAGTGGTCCCAGTGGGGTTTGGTTTCCATCAGGTATGAGGTCGCATGGTCGAACCCAAGATAAGATAAGGACTGCATGTATAACCAACAAAATGAAAGGATTGCAATAAAAACAGAAATCAAGGCTATCAATCCCATGCATGCAATGAGCCTCTCTTGTGGACTATTAAATTACCATACCGTATGATACCATGTTCTAAAAAGTTTTAAAATCTAGTAGCTTAGAGTCTTAAGCAAAGGGCCAAAATAAATAAATATTAATAAGTCTCATATTCTTAAAGACTAATTCTCAAATGTTGAAAAGTATATAGTAGCTCAGATTTCCTAACAAAGGAATTTGTTCGAGATGTGAATAAAATAAAAGAATTTCAAGATTGAAGTTATTTTGGGATGACCCATTTAGAGAGGTGTTTTTACCTAGTATCTTGTGATTGATTTGAAGAACATGGAAGAGCTCGAGCATCTCTATGTAACAACAAATGTGAACTTAGGAGTCAGGAATAGCTCACAAATGTCCTTCAAAATTCTATAAGAATCTGACAGCTACAAAAGCGTGTGTGTTTTTGTCCCTCTACAGTCTTGATCAAGGATTCGACGAAAGTTGAGTAATGAGTGTAGAATCAGATTTGAAAATTGAGATCATGCATTGTTGAACTGTCATCAATCCTCTTCTCCATAATTTATAAAGTCTCGACACTCATTCCCATAAAACATAGAAGGAAATACATGGCCCATGAATTATGGAACAAAATTGGAAATGCAGGGGAAGTTGGAACCCAAAATCGATGGGCATTGGGAAAGATCATTCCCTCTAAAAAAGCTACGAAATTTGTGGGAAAAATTGGTGTCAAAAAGCTTCATTTGAGAGGATATGCAGGTGAAGTAACTTCAAACACGCCCTGGTTTATAAAATATGGGTGATGTGTTGACGATTGAAAACGTCAACGAAGTTTCACCCGCAAAGTGTTACTAAAGCCTATTATTATAAAAACCAAATAATACTAGTAGGTGGGACCCCCTTGTACTATTGGAGAGAAGATCTGTTCATTTTTTATGTTGAGATGATGTGCAACACGAATCACATGGTTGATGAAGATCTTGTTGTTATTGGTTATGAATTGAGCTTATGAAGTGTTTATTTCTTATGTTACTATAGCCTATGTTATTCATTAATGTCATTGTTGTATGCTCTTATCGCACCTGCATAACAAACATGTTAGTAAAATTACATGAAGGGAAGTTTTGAGAGAGGCAAAATACTAGAACAAATGCAAGGGAAGGGGATCTAGTTCTGCAATATCACATGTGAATATGATGCATGAGCATCGTCAATGTCAAGCGAGCGTGGGACAAGCGCAACACATTTTGAGCACATGATAAATTGTTTAAAACTTTTGAAGATTGGATGTGCCAAACTTAAATGTGATAGTTAAGGACAGGCGTACTTATATATTGTAAAGGACCTTGAGCGATCCGCTCTCGTCCATAGTAGGTAGAAAGAATTTATGTTAGTAGGTAGCTTTGAATTCTCTGATTAGATGGTTTTAGGAGTGGAGGGAAAACAGATATAGACACCCTCATTGTGTATTATAACATAGAAGGAGGAGAAGGAGAAGAGAGCATATGAGAGAAGAAGAGAGCTGTGTAGCAGACCCCATGTACAGAAGTTCTGAATTAATACAAAGAAACTGTGATTTAGATTCATGGTGTTCATATATTCTCTGTGTATGCATCTTTGAATGTTATGCTCATGAATGTTTTACTCTTTTTGTCATGCAATTGATTTTATGCTATGTATGAATGATTTCTTGTTGAATGTTTGAAATATGAAAGGGAAGGGAAGTGAAATGAGTTTCAATTGTTTCTATGTATGAGCAAGAGTTCCTGAAAGGAGTGCAGTTGAATTTTCTGCAAGGAGTGCATTGACAAAAGGTTCAGAGGTTCGTCTCTGAAAGCTCAGGAGAGATAGTGTTTGTTCTCATATTCACACAAGAGGTGCAGTCAGGCACAGAAGTTGTGCAAGGTGTGCACAGACCAAGCTTAAATCCAGGGGTTGAAACCTGAGAAGCTATTTGAGAGACCATTGTTGCAGAGCATGCGCAAGGTTGAAGATCATTCAACACTTCAAGTGTTTGGAGTTTTCCGCAAGGAGTGCGTGCAAGGGTCTTCTTTAAGGCTCGAAGTTGTAGGAAATCTGAGGAAGGATAAAGACTTTGAAATTATTGAAGGAAGTACAAGAAGTTGATCCTTCTGAAGTGATTAGAAGACATCGTAGTGTTGTGTCACAGGTGGATAAGTCTGGGAAAGAATCCTTGGTTCATTTTGCAGGAATCGTCAGGGGGAAGAAACAAACGGTCAGAATTCTCTGTAGAGGATTAGCGAAATCCCATCAGCCGTCCGATCTGACAAAGAAGCGAGGAGGTTACGATTGTGTCTGGAGTTCAAGTTCAGGAGATCATGAGTCGTTGGATTCTCACCTAGTTACCCGTCAGCCTTCCGATCTGACAGGAGTTGCACGGGTTTTAAACCCTCTCAAACCAAGTGAAGGTTCCGGAAGGTATCGGGATATCGAGGCATCGGAGTTCGAGATATCGAAAATCCCATGGACAAGAGATCGAGTAAATCCATAGTGAAAACCCCGATGCAAATCAGAACCATCCATCTATTGGGATAGGTGGCAAGAATCGAGAACCATCGGCATATCGTAGGTTTAGAGACCAAGAGTCTGAGATCCTTTGAGTCAAGAAACAGCGAAAGGACCACAATCGTGGATCTCAGGAAGAACACGTGTCGCGTGATCATCCAAACCAGAGATTCGGTCATCGAGACTCACATAAGTGAGTGTTTTGGCTTTGTAGTTGGTGAAGTTTGAGGTTTGATCTTAACCGTCCATCCATTTGGGATGCATGTCGAAAATCTGAAGAAGACGGGGTTTGGCGTTTCGCGGATCTTGAAGACAGGAAACAATTGCATTTCAGAACTGCAAAGTCTGAAATCTCGAAAGGAGGAAAGCTCTGTTATGGGGCCCAGCTGACGTCATAATGGGGATTGGGAATCTCCATGGTGAAAACGCCAAAGAAGACCTAAGTCGTCCATCGGTTGGGACGCATGGCAGAAAATTGATACCTTTGGGAAAAATCCCGAAAGGGGAGAGTCATATCGGGAAATCGAAATTCGAGAGATCGAGAGTCTCGAAGATAAATGCATTTCAGCATTTGAAACCCCGAAGTCCTGAGGGAGATCCAGAGCCATTGGTTTAGTAAATGATCGCGGTCGTTGATCATGTCCCGAAATCCCGAAAGGAGATAAGGCTGTGGTCATATAAAAGGAGGTCGTGTGGACCACAAGTCTAGCCCAGGGGACTAGCGGAAGTCGAAGTACTTCGGAATATCAGAGATCGGGAAATTGGGAAACAAAAGGTTTGCGACATCGGGAATTATGAAACCCCAAATCCCGAATTTTTATTTGTTTGTCGTGAGAGAATAGCGACCAGGCCTAGAGGCTGTGAGGAGCAGAAAAGACATGTGGATCAATTTTAAAAGAGATTCTAGTGGAGAATCAAAGGATCCAATCCAACTCGAGGGTAAGATTTGAACGATCCTAAAGACCAGGAGGTCAGCACAGAGGCCTTTGCTGAGGCAGAGGGTGACACTGCGTTAGAATAACTTAAAGGAAATCAGAAACAATTGCAAGGGGAAGATTTTAAAGCTATCCTAACTATACTACATGCATGAAAATACTTGATGATTATTGTTAAGCCCTAGCTAGCAAGTAAATGGTTATGAAATTGTGATTGAGTTACATGTTTAATATGCATATGGTGTGAAATGTTGGTGGCACACTTGGCAAGGTGATAGTGCTAATGGTTATGCAATAGTTAATTGAATTATGTAGCCGATCCACATATGGTATATTTGGATAGATTGAACGTTGGTGGCTCATTTGACAAGGTGGTGAACGTTGATGGTTATGCGATTTTGTTTGAGTTATATATTAAGAAATTGGATATATGATATGGAAAGCGCATTTGGCAAGAAACCTATGCAGATTCCAATGCAGAGTTAAATTAATGGTGTTAATTGGAAGTTGGTTGGCATGTACTGATGAGTAAAATAATTGTGGGTGGAGGCGATGTGAATTTATTGCACATCACCTTTACCCCTCATGTTCTCCACCACCCTAATTGGGCTATTTTTCGATCTTGTTGTTGTGGTTATGCTCCGAATTTTTAGCAGAGGGGAATCATTCGGTCAGCTCTCATTTTAAGGAATTCGATTAACAGGTATGTCTTTTTTGGCCATTCATGACTCTTCTCTGGTTATGAAATAATTACTAGCTTAGGTGTATGGGTTTTTGTTTTCCTAAGTGTTGCAACTGTGTGAAATTTGGTTTCTTGGAATGAAGAGTGGATGGTTCTTCATCTAACAATTTTGAGTTCGTCAAGGTTATTGGTCTTCCTGGGTGATAGCTCTTTGTTATCACTGTTGTTTGGTTGGAGGGTTTTTGTTTAGTCTTGGGTGGATAGCTATCTTCACGCATGGTCACTAAATATAGTCTCTGGCTTTCATGGGTTTAATGGTCGGAGGTTTTCTGCGTCACTAGGTTTTGTTCACTTCGGCATTGGTTGATTACACCACCAAGGGTCACGAAATGAGGTTCTTGTTATTCCTTGGCCCTATCTTCACCTATGTGTTGTGATTATTGAATGAAGAGAATGAGGGTTATACCCTGCGTGCATTAAATAACCTTTTCCAGGCCAAACTAGAGCCCTACCTTTCGTTTATGGCCCCTATCATGGATTTGTGCCCAATCACAAATGAGTCGTGGTTCGTCCTGTATGCACCATAGCCTTGGGATTTTTCCATTACAAAGAGTGGCTCTTCTCTCCCTATGTTGACCACGGAACTACCTTGGCCCTCCAATATAGAAATTGTTCAAGAGGAACAGCTTGGCCTGTTGTTTTACGACTCAATTTTTGTATAATTGTTGACTATTTTGAGAACAGGCTCGCCAAGTTGGTCGTATGATAGTCGTGTTGGTTGGTATATAGTCACTGGCTCGATTATAATAGTGGTGAACCCCACATTACCAGTTGCACTTTCAAAGCACACAGTTACTCTCCTTATGTTCATAGCTCAGTGTTGTTAATGGAAAGGGCCTCTACCCCGATTCGATTGGAGGCATGGGTATGCGTATTCGCCACGGCTTGTTCGGTTGATTGATGTTTTTACAACAGTGGCGAATTAATTGTTTGATATAGAGTCACTAGTATTTTCACTTGTGATTATTTGGATGATTAGATGGCATTGGTTACAACTCATGCATGTCGCGTTGTGTGGAAGGTGTTTTGCAAATGAAATAGTAGTCATGGTAACTTTGGTTTTCTTTGGGTCCAAATGACTACTAAACTGGATGACTGTAGAGAATATATCCACTGCATCCTCATGCTTGTTTGATTATATAAGCCTGATTTTGCACAACATATTCAATCACGGTGTGACTAAATCGAAGCAATGTTATATTGAATCGATGGCTCAGCATGAGATGTTGAGTTATTACCATGATTGTATGTTTGTTTTTGTTTAAGTGAAATTGTTGCATCACGAGGTTTTGTTGGATGCGCACTGTGTATAACATATCAGGTTTGAGTTCTCACACTCAGAGATACTCATAGAGTTTTGAGCACATTTGTTGCATCCCAATCAATTGTTGAGACAGGCTTGAGGTTGATACCTCATCATCTTGGATGGATGGCCCAGTTTTTAAGTCACATTGAGTTGTTTTTTTTTACAGTGGCAGAACTACATTGTCTAGGCGAATTATCCCATGCATATCTTGTGTCTAAATGGTGACTGTGGTTTGTATGATAATTGTCAATTCAGGTGTGGAAATTTGGTATTGATTATTTTGGTTACTACCTATATATGTTTAACGAATATCATTTCATTTAAATGATAGGTCTGATTGCAGTGATAGTGACTTCATAGTTAATTTGGAAACATGACTTTTGAAGTATTGTTGTGGATTGAAGAAATGCATGGGCAGTGATTTTTTTTTATAGTTTACAGATTGGAAATGGGT
The DNA here is from genome assembly GCA_000966675.3 of Picea glauca. Classification (NCBI taxonomy): domain Eukaryota; kingdom Viridiplantae; phylum Streptophyta; class Pinopsida; order Pinales; family Pinaceae; genus Picea; species Picea glauca. The sequence continues at coordinate 12,551 of JZKD02S1402964.1, forward strand.
ATTGTTCATAAATTGTTATAAAATGCAGAGTATGTGAATGAAGGGAACAGAACCCCTCACAAATCGTGTGGAATACATATTGTCTTGTGATGGCATTGTGTTGGATATTTGATTGTGAACAATGAACTAGTTAAATGCACATAAATTATTATTGGGTCAAATGATTGATGGTTGATGCATCTCTTTTCGCAAAATGTTTTATGGATCACTTAATTAATTTTATGAACAGTAATTGTTCTTCTTCCCTTCCATTATTTCATTCTCCACTAATTACAAACCCCGTTACCTCTCATATTCATTTTTCACTCCTTGTTCTGAAATTGATTACAGTCGAGAGAATTTATGTGTTAAAGTAGATGGAAATGGCATTGTCTTGTGTGGATTGCAGTGAGGCTTTATTAGTTTTATTTACATTTGATTATTTTTGTCATTGAGTAGTGACCATGTTGTTTTTCCCCTCATTATATCATATTTTCACTCAATACAACCCCCTCACATATCCCAGAACCCTTTTCCAACCCCTACTCATTGATTGACGGTGAAACAATTTGTATGGATTGGATTGCATGAGTCTGATACATTCCTAAGCCAAATCTATTTCATATTTTTAAGAGTTGTCATTGATGGTTATTTAAAAGACTATTTTCTAATAGATCACGCATGAAGGATGAGTCTTTTGTTGGAATATTGGTTGTTGTAATTGATGTCAACCCTAGTCATGGGTTTTGGACCGCAAGATTGACAAAGGTATTTGGACATGAAAGAAAATGCACATGCAGATACAACACCCATGGATGGATAGTATACATCATGTTTTTTTCCGGTGGTATGTGGTACGTCATGTGGATCCTCATGGTTGAGGAGAAATAAATTTTTGAAGATGACAAAGTGAATTGAAGAAGGAAGTACATGTAGGCCCTGAAGATAATTAAAGAAAAGAATTACAAAAT
>JZKD02S1402964.1:16947-34348 GCA_000966675.3 Picea glauca
GATGATTTAATGTAAAGTTTTATTATCTCTCATATATTCTTGGGTGGAAGGAAGGTGCAAGGATGGAGAGTTCAACTCTCTCTTGATATTGGAGGATTGTATATTCCTCTTGGAGTTTTATCCCTCCTTTTACATTTGGAAGTTTTAGCTACCTTTGGAAGTCATTACTTCCCTTGAACAATAACTATTTATTATTTCTCATATATTGTGCATGGTGTATTGTGGTGTATTGGTATAACTCTTATACTATAGTTCATTTCTCATTGGATATAGTTGAATGGTTTAAGTATAAGTTGAAAAATGTTTTAAATTGTACTTGATACTGATTCACCCCCCTCTCAGTATCAACATATTTTTAGTCAAGAAAGCCATGGTTGAGGAAACAGAGGTAGAGGTAACTGGAACCGAGGCCCAAGAAGGCCTAGTTTCTCCATACATTTTGACGTTGATTCAGAAGATATTGGCCATTTGTTTCATGTTGGATTCTTTAATTGGATTGGGCAGAGAATAGTCCAACCTAGGCCTAAAAGGCCTCCTTTTCAAGCCCTGCAAGCCCTCGGTATCCTTGTGCCTCCTCATGTCTCCTTACAACCTGAGGTCCCTGAAAATGATGGATGGCAGGAGATTGTCCACCCGACAATCTCCCAACATCGTGGCCAGCCCAACTTGTCTTTTCCTACTCTTTCGCCTATGAACCCCATTGTCCAAGCTTCCCCTAACCACTCTCCAGTGCAATCCTCCCATGCTAGCAAGAGATTGAATATTGAAGCCCACCGTGCCCTTGATAAAGGAAAATCCATTGTTGCCCCCTCCTCATCCTCCAATGGCTCTGGCAAATCTGTGTCTTCCTGGATGCATTTGAGGGACGATTGTTCCCACGTGATCAGTGAAATTAGGCCTAAAGGCTTTGCGTAGCCAAAGGCAAATTCAGGAAAATCAAGAGGTGACAGCAACAATCAAGGAAGGGTTGCATCACAGACTGGGAAATATGGATTTTGAGTTTTTATTATATCCATTGTTTTATGAAAGTTGACTTCAGGGATCTTTGGACAGCATGTTTACTTTGGATATATGAGTCTTATTTTTGAAATAATTCCAAATTTCATGAGTTTAAATTGCCAAAATTGAATATGTTGATGGGAGGCACAAGGAGTTGTGTTTTTCTTAACTAATGGTTATGTTATGATTGTTATGATTGTTAGGATTGTTATGAACTAAAGGGAGTCACAAGGGGTCCCACCTACTAGTTATTATTTATTTATGACCCTTATTATAATTATTACTTTTCCCCCTAACTAAAGTTAGTTGAGTCTTTTAATTAACTTAACTAATGAAATGGTTCAACTTCTTCAACCAATTCTAATTTGTTAAAAGAAAAAGGAAAGGGAGGAACAAGAGGAGGATAGAAGCAGAAGCGTGCTAAGGTTTTCTCTTTGAGTTTATGTTGAGATAGTTCCGTTTTCATTCATTCATATATTCATCACAGCCTAATTCTCTATTGTGATTGCAGGGTCTTATTGTAGACAGCAATATTCAGGGTTGAATCAAATCATTCAGACACTTGTTTTTCAGAGGTGTTGATATATATTTGATAGGTTGTGTAGACTTGTTTGTTTGTGAATTAATTTTCATGATTGATAAAGGCTATTGTGTAGAGTCGAGTGGGCAGCAATATGTGGCAAGATGATCTATCTTTTAAAGTTCAGTTTTGGTTTTCTGTCAGAGGTCCTTTTGTATGTTCCATCGGGGATGTCTAAGTTTGACTTTGGTCTAAGATTTATGTATGAGAGTTTGTAAAGAAAATGACTCTTTGGTGAACTTGAATGAAATAAAGGATTTCTTTATGTCTCATCTATCTTGATTATCATATTGGTGTCTTTACTTATATTCCTACATTTATTTCAGCAACTGTTATATTCAGAAAATTACATAAAAAGTGAATTTCCAACAAGCTTTTTGTTGATAAAAGACTATCCTAAGCTCTCGTAATTAATACTTATGACTTAGGATGTTATTTTTGTTGGCTATAAACATAGGGTGATATTCCCGTCTACTTTGATTTAGCCAAGTAAAGTCTGAAAATGCTTGAGTAAGATTATTTCATATCTTTTCCTCAACATTTATTTGGTGACCATACTAGGGAGATCTTCGATATCTCTCTGGTTAAATTTTATACTCGATTTTCATTGATACATCTTTCCTTTTATGATATTGATTCTTTGATTGTTTTTCTATTAATGATTGTTCTTGTTGTGAGGCAGCTGAATCTTGAGCCCGGTCTCCAAGACCATACCAGCATTGCATTGAACTTGTTTCATACTATTTTAGACACTGGGAGGACTCTTGCCGAGAATAACCGTTCTTGGGCAGCAATTGAACGAGATATTAGTACTCAAGAACAGTGGGAGGCTAGACGTAGACAGCCTAGAAATCAAAAATAACCTTTTGTTTCTTCAGATTTGGCCTTTCTTTTCATGTCCTTAGATTCTCGTGCTTCTAGAAGAAGAAGAGGCATGTCACCAGAAATCAGTCCTATTGTTATCCACCCAACAAGGTTCTCTATGGAGAACTTTATCTGATTCATCCAGCTCGTCTTTCTTTCCCTCATCTATCATCCACAAGATGGCATCTAGTGGTGGCTCCGGTGGCACTAGAAGTGCTCCATCTTCCCAATATTCATCGTCATAGGTGATTGGTAGCTTGTACAGCCACCATATCCCTATCCAATATACTACAAACCCCACTGATGGGTGTTCTATATGCACTAAAAAACCTCAATTAAATTGTCAACCCGGGGTAAGTAAACTTAGAGTTGTAGAAAAATACATGCCAAGGTAGAAGGGATGGTAGTAGTATAGTCTAACTAAGGAAGTGCCTATCTAAAGGCTAATCTATTCAAGCAAAGCTATCTAATGAGAAAATCCTACTAAGCAACTTTAAACTATGTAACCTAAGTACTTTTGGGCCAAGGATCGATGGATAGTTGTGAAAACCCTACTTGAAGCAAACTAGTTCATCAATAAGCAAAAGCAACTATTAAGCATAACAATAAACAAATAGCAAAAGAAAACTACTTTAACTACCCTACCTAACTTCAATTAACAACTACCCTATGAAAGCAAGTAAATAAACAAGCAACTATACTATCAAAGAAAGAAAAGACAAGTAAGCAATTTAACCTATTAAAGAAATCAAACAGCTAACTACCCTAAGATAACTTCTACATCAAGTAAACTAATTAAGACTACTCATTGAACAACTAACTAAGTTAAGAGGCAAGTGAACTCTATTCTTAATTCAAACTTCAAAACTATTTCTAATTCATAAAAGGAAATCTATTTAATTGAAAGAAAGAAGAACTAACAACTAACTTTTAATCTATGATTAACAAATTGTTCTTTAATCTACTAAAGCAAAAGACTATCTATCCTACATCAATAATAAAACTATCTTCTGATCTACGAAAGCAAGAAACTATCTTTTAACCTATGAAAAACTCAAATATAGTGTTGGTGGTTGTGTGAATGCCTCCGATGTCTTATAATATCTCAATGGCACTTGACAACAAAAGATAATTCAAGCGATATAAGCTCAATATTGATTTCAATGGAAAAGTGGAAAGTGTGAATTAAATAATCCAATGAGAATTTAACCATCACGGAAACAATCATCAATTAACCTGCATATTCATGGAATTATTAACTATCAACAATACAATGAGAGTATAATTGTACTCTATGCTATGTAAGCAAAATTCATAACTACATTCAATCATTAACTAAGAATTAGAATTGCAATCTAATTCTAGGAAAGAAACTGCATAAAGTAAAACTATGCTATATCTATTTTAACAATTCAAAGTGCAAGAAGGAAAATGATAAAAAACAGAAATTAAAACATGACATATAAAAAGTAAACTAATGAATACATTAACTAACAACTAGTTAAGCAAGATCTGCATACAATGGAATAAGCAATCTACAATTAAAAACTGTAACTAACCCTATCCATCCACTAAATCCTTGTTAAAGAAAACATAAACTAAAACTTTGTTCTACTCTATTTCAAACTTTGTTTTAAACTTGATTTCAAAATCATAAATAAAGCACAATCTAATATCTAATTGCACACGAGGTTAGTGTATGAGTTTGCAAACTCGTTCCTAACTACAAAATCAATGCATATTAACACAAGCCTTCATACTAACCTACAAAAGAGAGTTAAAATAATTAAACTACAATAGCAAATCAGATAACAAAGAAATAAAAGAACAATTCATGTACAGGAAATAAAAAGAGACATCTAAACTATGAAATGCATAAATAACTTAAAGAATAGTTACTAGACTACTGGTGGGCCCCCCAACAAGTCATGGTCACTTCTCAAAGGCACGCCATGAACTCAACAAATCGGTTTCACCATTAAAACTCAAAAACGCAGTTTTATATAATTCTGGCAATTGAAAATAGCAAAAACGAAGGAAAATCATATTTGTCTCTAATCCTCTACTTCTTCTACTACTTAACTATTGTATGTCCACCATGATGGTATTTATAAGCTTTACAGACAAGGTGGTCGACCACTGGAGGGTCGAACCACTTATAAAAAAAACAAATTACAGTAATGGTGCCCTAACTGCCAAAATGGAGTGAGTCAATAATCGCCCAGCTCAACAACCCAAACTGAGTTATAAAGAGTTCAGTAGCTGGAGGGGGAAAGCATGAGCAAAACCCATGTTCCTGATTCGCCCACCACTGGCTGCCAATACCATAACCACCAAATCGCCCATCGTTTTTATGTAGGATGAGGTGCTAGACGAAGTGTCGTATCGAGTATCGGATTGAGTACGATATGGAGTGCCGGACTGAGTGTCAGAAGCAAAAACGTGATGCGATTTTTCCCTGTCACACCAAAATACGTGAATTAGATCCTTGGAAACATAAAAACTAAAACATGAATTATACATACCTGGTGTAGATCATAACGTTTTGGCACAAAATTGTTTAAAAAACTTCTCCAAAACATGAAAAACACATATGTATATTCGGCAAAAGTATCTAATTACTGTCATAAAACTGATCATATCTCGGGCCCAAACATTACCCCCACACTTACGATTTTGCAGGTCCCACTACAAACAAAAAGAAATTACCCCTCGTGACTAGGCTTGTTGAGGAGGATCAACTTTGGAAGCTTCTCCTTCTTGTCGTGAAGGCTTTGCCTTATCCCTCTTGTGTTTCTTCAGTTGTGCTCTAAGGCTACGGTTGGATTTGGTCATCTCATCAACCAACTGTTGAAGGGAGTTTACCTTTTCTTGGAGGACTGCATTATCATGATGAAGGTGTGTGTCTATTGTCTTCCTTTCTTCCAACTGTTGGAGGAGTTGAGAATTATCTTTTTGTAGCTTCTCAATGGCTGGGGTAGAATCAATGATCTCGGAGGAAGGCTTAGATCCTTTGAGGTATGTGGACAATCTATCATTTTTAGGATCTAGAGTAGGCATGAGTGAAGTAGAAATGATGGGGGATTGATAAGAAGAGGTAGGTTATGATTTTGTCTTTCTTTGTGGCTCTAATCCATCCACAAAAACTTCCCTAAGTCTCTTGTGAGGGCTCTCAAGATCAGAGGACACTTGGATAGGATCCGAAGCAGGTGGAGGTTTTGCATAAGGTTTTGTTCTTTTGCTCTGGGTACTCTTTCGAAAGGGTCCTTTACCAAATCAATTGGCTCCCCTCCTATTTGTGGTAACGATGGGAAAGTCTTGTTGAATCACTTCTTGGATCTTTTTAGGTGTGGGATCAAGAGAGATTGAAGGCATCGGGGGGTTAGCAATAGGCTTCTTTTGATATATCAACAAGATTATTGTATTGTTCTGGAAGAGATATGGTTTGTGCAAGGGGGTTTGGAGTTCTTGGAGAGAGGGGCTTGGATGGAGAGATATTTCTTAGGCTAAGTGGTTTTTTGCCGATCTTAATTGTCAAGTGAGGGTTTGCAAATTGATAGATAAATGCATCCCAAGTTGGCCCCTACTTCTCTAATTTGGCTAAAACAAGGAGTTTGATCAAGCCATGGTGAAAGAGGTTGTTGTGGGGGTTAGTTACATTCTTCCTCACTTGAGAGGACATCTTCTCCAAGCTTTTTAGGAAGTAGAAGGGGAAATTCAAAGGTTTGTTGAACTGAAAATGAGCCAGCAATTTGAAATTACAAGCTTTGAAAGTGGAATATCTACCTTCACTTGTAATCCACCTCATGATGACGATGAGAGGGTTGATCAATTCCTCCTTTATCCATTCCCTAGAATATCCTTTTTCTCCTGAAATGTTCTGGAATTTGGGATTAAAAACCCAATTATAACTTCAGCATGGCAGTTGGTGGTTTTTTAACCATCTATCTCCCATTCTTGGAAGCTTTGTGGCTGCAGAAATGGCCTCTTCTAAGACTTCAAAGGAAAGATACCCTACGCGCGTTGTATTCCCATCAAAATCGAGGGAAAATTGCATGGAGAGATCATCATTGTGTCCCTACAAGTTAGACAAAAATGGCCCCTAGCCTATGCACAAAAACACCTCTCTGCATTGTGCAAACTCAGGAATGGCAAAAATATCTGCATAGGAAGAGGGTGCATACCTCTTGGGCATTGTGGCATAGGAAAAATTCACCAGGAAAGGGTGTGATCGGGCCAAGACATGGCACTAATTGGGCACGGGTCAAGCGTAATTCAAACAGGGGAAGAAATGGCAGAGGCTAGGCACAATTTCTTAACACAGAGCAAAGCAAATGGCAAGGGCGAATTGAGATAAAGGTTACCCGGCCCGAATTTGAATGCGCCTATGGTGGAGTTGGTTGCACACATGTGTGCACGAGCTGCCATGTGTGGACAATTTTGAATTTGAATGCTTGTTTTTGGGGGAAAATGTAATCATGCGTAGTTAGATCAATGTCCTAGTATTTTGACTTGGACATTTGATCATGAACATATCTAAAGCATCTTCAATCAATTGTCTGCAACCAATTCAATTGAATGTCATTGATTCCTGGTTACCTAGAATTTAAGACAGTTACTGGTGTGTAATTCATATGGCACTTCGTTTGGCACCTCATATGGAATTTTATACGGCACCTCATACGACACTTCATACGGCACCTTTGTGTTAAATACATTTTCACCTCTTGTAATGAACAGCCTGCAATATTGAAATGTTTTTGACAATCACAGTGGTCAATGAGCAGAGGCAGAATGCTCCCTTATTGTTGATTTTTCCATCATGCTCACTCAATCCTCTTGCATATGACATATAATGTCAAACCTACAATGAACAGATTATAGCAAGCATAAAACATGTATTGTCAATCCTACAATGCATAGCTTGTAATGAAAGATAAATAGATAAAGAGTGGTATGTTAAGTATATGTTCAGTAATTTAGAGCACACAGGATTTTAGCACTTCAAAAATAAAATGACCATTAATGTAATAACCTCTATCATGGAAATAATACAAAAATTCTTGCAAATATTTTTTCTCCATGCAATGATTATTTGTCAGCTCATGAACCCCTCCCCCACACCTACGTATTGTGACACCTCACAATGAAAAGTATAGGAAACCAGTCAATTCCCCCAATAGCCAAAGATTTATAGTATGTCAAGTGTAAAGATAAATTTCATAGATTGGTCTAACGAGACAGTTAGGATATGGCCCCACCTATAGGATAAGAGATCCTATATATAGATAAGAAGAGGTAGGCAAGAGAGTTACAAGATAGTCTTAGAGTTATTTCCCAATGGAAAGTTTATGGAGTTCATTAACCTTAGCTTAACCATACATACTTCATGTCAGCTTTGTCTGCAAGTAATGTCGTACATCAGGGGAAGTTTAAATTTATTATTTATTTGTTGTCAGATTACCATCCTCGCTAAGTAGAATGCCCCGCTTCCAGCAAGTATGTTCAGTACTCCGGTGGGTTTTCCTAGTCATACCACAAGCCAGTACCTGTTTCCAACAGACCTATTCAGTATCCTGGCGGGTTAGCCTCTTACACCCTCAGAGACTGGCCCTCCATCTTTTAATATTTTAGTATAATATTTCTTTATGCAAGAAGATGGGGGGACAACTCTGAAAATGACTTTTTCTTTCTTTTTTTTTCAATTGGGATGGTATTTATGTTAGAGGATGATTTTTCGTTATATTACTTAGTGATTGTCCCGATGTAAGGGGTACTTAAGAGGATGTGGCCTATCTAAAGATATGATATAATCAAGCTATTTAGTGTGTAGTGGATGGTACCATTGAGAAAAAATAGAAAGGTATCTCTAGGCTCAACTCACTTTCTTCTTTTGTAATTATTGTGATGTTTCCATGACTAACTGCTAATTAGACCTCCTTGTTACTCTTTGATAAAGACACTTGACTCACTTACTCAGGTTTCTTGGAAAAATTGTATGAGAGACCTCTAGGCTTGATAGTTATGGTATCACTTCCTTATATAGTGGTGAAGAGTTTCAAGAGAAACTTCTTTAGAATGCCTTAAAAAATGAGATTTTTTGCAAAATATGGCTAATTACAGTAAGTCAATATTCATTTGATGCTTTAGCAGACACAAAATTCAAGTGTAACAATGTTTTGAAGAAATATTCTTGAAACTGTGTACTCCTGGTGAAATAAATACTTACAGAAATCTTTAGAATTGCCTTATTAACAAAATTCAAAAACTATTTACATATATACAATAGGAAATTTAGAAAACTTTTCAAGAACAAGGGGGGACTTCCCCATCTACTAAGTCCAATGCCTTGTCTGTTGACATGACCTATAGAAAATCCTCTCTGGAAATGGGCTTATGATAAAATTTGAGTCGGTGTCCATTTACTACAAAGGAGACTTGACCATCATCAATTGTTTTAATTTTTACAGCTCCATTGTCATATATAGTGTCTACCTTGTAAGGGCCCAACCACCGGGTGGTAAGTTTACCTTTGAAGGTTTTGAATCGGGAATCAAACAACAGATCCCAATCACTAGGTTGAAAGTGTTTCTTCTTAATAAAATTTTCATGCCACTTGCTCCTCTGGTTTTGGACTAATATTGTCTGTTGGATGGCATCTTGCCTGATTTCATCCAACTCATTCAATTGTAGGGATCGTTGCTTCTGAGCCTCATCTAACTTCAATCCTAATTCTGTGGAAATACGGAAGGTCCTTACTTGAAATTCTATAGGTAGAAGTACTTGTTTCCCATACACTAGCTCATAAGGGGTATGCCTAGTGGTATTTCTCCAGGTGGTCTGGTATGCCCACAAAGCCTTTGGGATCCTATCAGCCCAATCTCAGTGATGTAATTGAATAGTCTTGGTCAATATGGATTCCAGAACTCTGTTTGTGGATTCTACCTGACCATTGGCTTGCGGGTGGTATGGAGAATATTTACGGTGTTTAATCCCATATTTCTCTGTTAGCTCTCTCATCATCTTGGAAGTGAATTGAGTGCCTTGGTTCGTAACAATTTCACGAGGGAAACTGAAGAAGGTAAATATGTCTTCATAGATGAATTCGACAATCAACTTATTTGTAGCCCTGAATAGGGATTTTGTCTCTACCCACTTGGTGACATAGTCCGTACAAACCAAAATATAGTTTTTCTTACGGGACATGGGTGAAATTGGTCCTACAAAGTCAACAGCCCATTTTTTGAAGGGTTCTATCATAACTTGGGCACACAAGGGAATTTCGTCAGCTGACATAGGCCTTCCTATACTTTGGAAACTATCACAACTTCTCACATACTTGGCAGCATCTTTGAAAATTCTAGGCCAATAGTAACCCGAATGTAACACCTTATATGTTGTGTGTTTGTCAGAAAAATGACCACCACATGGTCCATCATGACAACTTCGTAGTATTTCAGGTACCTCATCCTCTCGAACACATCTACGAATAATCAAATCAGGACCTGTGCAAAAAAGTTCATGACCAACCCAAGAGTAATTAGCACTCTGTGTAATAATTTTCCGCTTTTGATGAGGTGACAAATTAGACGGTAACTTCCTAGTAGCCAGATAGTTTTCCATATCTGCAAACCATGGGGTATTGACAGAAATGGAAAAGAGGTGCTCGTCTGGGAAACTTTCATCTACAGGGATATCATCATTCTCATTTTTTATTTGGGAAAGAAAATCAACCACTACATTATCCTTTCTAGGTTGGTCAAGCACAATGATATTAAATTCTTGCAATAACAGGAGCCACCTAGTCACTCGGCCATTAGTTATGGGTTTGTTCATGATAAATCTAATGGTAGAATGATCTATATGTATGAATACTTCGTAACCTATAATGTAATGATGAAACGTGTTGATAGCATGAACAACTGCCAAGAATTCCTTCTCGGTAATTGTGTAGCTCAACTCGGCAAGGGACAAGTTCTTGCTCACAAAATAAATGGCATAGGACTATTGGTCTTCTTTCTTGCCTAATACCCCTCCTATTGCGGTGTCAGAGGCATCAATGGATATATGAAATGGGAGAGTCCAATTGGGCCCTCTAATAACTAGTGCCACGGACAGCTTATCTTTCAGGGTTTCAAAGGCAGTTTGACACTGCTCAATCCAAACAAAATCAACATCTTTTATTAACAATCCAAACATAGGTGCAGCAATCTTTGTAAAATTTTCAATAAACAGTCGATAATATATGGCATGTCCAAGAAATCTTCTCACCTCTTTCTAAGTCTTGGGGGGTGGAAATCTGGCGATGACCTCAATCTTTGCAAGATCGAATTTTATCCCTTCATATGAAACATGATGTCCTAAAACCACTCCCTCAGTCAACAACATTTTACATTTTTCATGACTTAGAGACAGGTTCATTTCCTAGCATCTGATAAGGACTTTTTCTAAGTTGTCTAAGGCTTCCTAGTAAGTGTTTCCATAAACTGTGAAGTCATCCATGTAGACCTTCACACAATCATGAATAAGATCGACAAATATCCCTAATACTGCTCGTTGAAATGTGGCAGGAGCATTACACAATCTGAATGGTAAGACCCTATAGGCATCAGTGCCCCAAGGACAAGTAAAGGTAGTCTTGTCCTGGTCCTTGGGTGATATAAGAATCTGGTTGTACCCGTTGTACCCATCTAAAAAGGAAAAATACTTCTTTCCAGACAAGGTATCTAGAACTTGGTCAATGAAAGGGAGAGGAAAGTAGTCTTTCAGAGTGGCTTTGTTGAGTTCCCAGAAATCAACACAAATTATCCATTTCCCAATCACTTTCTTTGGAACCACTACAAGTGGGGATACCCACTTACTATCGGAGATGGGATAAATAAATCCGACATTTAACAACTTTTGGATCTCCTCCTTGACTATGTCTTTGAGTGTTGGGTTCATCCTTCTTTGGGGTTGCCTAATAGGTGTTACTTCCCCCTGGGTATATATGTGATGGATGCATGTGTCAAGGTGTATACCCTTCATGTCAGTGTATTCCCAGGAAAATTCTCCTGATTGTTCTTTAAGGATATCTACTAACTATTTTTGTTGGTCTTTATCTAGCCAAGAGTTTATATGTAAAAATTTCCCTGGACTAATCTCGTAGGACATAGTATAAGACATGGTAGACTCATCTATCTCGAAGATAAAATATGTTGAAGACAAAATGGATGGGTCCAATTGTTCTTGAAATTCTTCCCCAAACATGTACTTTTTGGGCACTTTAATTGTCGAAATAAATAGATAATTAAGGTGTTCAATATAAATTGTCAAACCCAGGGAAGTTTTGTTATTGCAAGATAATTGTGCACAGTCTATGCTAGATTATGAAAGCAAACATTAATCAAGTTGCAGTAAGGTAAACCAACAGAATTGAAAAGTTGAACACTAACACAAGTTGCTGACATAGCTGGAGTTCTAATCTATTGTTGCAGAATTAAAGTCACACTTGCATAATTGAAATCTAATTTTGATGAGTGTATAAGAATCCTGGATTATCTAATCTATTCTAATTTTCTATATTACTCTTGCAGAAAGAAGTTGTGTGCTAATTGTTGAAAAGGAATTCACACTTCTATTTACTTGTTCTTGAAAATAGAGATTAATCTAATGCAGAAAAGGAATTAACTTTCAAATCAATTCTCCAGCAGTATTCAACAATTGTTTCTAACTCTCATGAGACACATTGATGCGCATTAACAGAAAGGGATGAACTATAACAACAAACGTATTCTAGAAATGCATAAAATCACACAACTGTAAATAATCAAAGTAGTTATTCTAAAACTCAAAACAAAGGGGAGTCTGTGAGGAAGGTGGGCCCTTTTCCTTCTCACTGAATCCACTCAAAAAGACTATAGTAGGTTGGAGAAACTCAAAATCACTTATTTATTAAATCGCCAGAATGTTTAGATACAAAATACTTCACTTCACTTCACTGGTCCACAGTTAATCTTCAGTACCTTAATGATTACAAAATCTTTGCTATTTAAAAATAGAGTCATTCAGTTGAAACGGACTCAAAACAGCCTTGAGAATCGGAGATTCTCAAGCTGTTCATATGATATAAAAGATTTGTCATCATTACAAAATCTGTAAATGATCTTGATCACCAGCGTGACCCAAAACGTGTAACAGCCTTGAGGATCTGTCTTCAGGATTCAGATTTGAATGATATACCAGCTTCCAGGATCGGTGGAAATCTGTTACAGCAAGTGTAACAGCTTCCAAAAAAGGTGCACAGTTGTTTTAGTCGTGTAACAGCATGCGGAACTGGCACACAGTTGTAACAGTTGGTGTAACAATAGCAATCTTTCTTCAAGACTTGGTTGTTCTACACATTTTGATCATTAGTTGAACATTCATGGATAAAATATGAGAAACGCTACCAATCAAATGTGTTAAGTAAATAAGAATACAAAAGCAAGATCAATGATTCATACCTTGGGAAAAAGGTCTTAGCAAACATGATATTAGGCATTTTAGCATAGAAATGATAAGGTTGAATGAGCAAAAGATATAGTGAAAAAGGGACATTTATGGGTCCTAACAGTACTCAAATTGGGGAAAAACTGTGTAAAATACACACATGTGATAGAAGAAATAAACTAGTTTAGCACATTTTCTGTTGTGTGCTCCTAAATTGCCCATGCATGGTCACTTGGAAATACGGGTTCTTCCCAGTACTCATTATCGTATGGACATTCAAGCCACCATAGATTCTCCATAATAGGTTGATCTGGAGGGTAAATGGTGAGCTTCTGGATAGAGAGACCATTTGAGATGGTCATTTCCCCCTCTCTACAGCCAATAATTGCATTGGTTGTGGCTAGCCAGGGTCTTCCCAAAATGACGGGATGGCCTTTGGCAGGATCATTTGAGCAAATTACAAGAAAATCTACTGGTTATTCCCATGAGGCTAAAGTAACCATGATATCATCTAAAATTCCTTCAGGTATAACCCTAGTCTTATCTACTAATTCCAAAATGGTTGGGGTAGGCCGAAGAAGAGATTGTAACTGTAATTGTTCCAAGGTAGTAGCGGTCATAACATTGATGGTTTCCCCTAGGTCTATGAGAGTGCTTCTAATGGAGACCTCATTAATGGTTATGGTCACTACAGGATTTCTCAAGTTCCCATATTTTGCTAGTTTTGGCTGCTCTGATATGTACTCGAAAATTCCTCCTACCAAATGTATTGTAGGAGGGTCCTTTTGCTTCCTACCTAGATTTTTAATACACAATTATTTGACTACCTTACTGTAGATTGGAATGTCTTTAATGGATTGAAGCAGAAGAATCTTGACACAAATATTCTTCAATTCATTTAAGATGTCAAATTCCAGTCGAGTGGTAGGTTTCTCGATTACCAATCGGTCTGGATAAGGAGGGACCTTCATAATTTGTGAAGGTTCATTTTGGGGAAGCTTGGGTTCTTGGTTCTTCAGGATAATAACATCTTCCCACCTAGTGTCATCTGTGGGTTTTTTGGTGTTTTCTTCTTCTTTTTCTTCCTGGATGACTATTGAATGTCTCTGCTTATCCAGAACTTTTCCTGATCTTAGTTGAATTTCATGTAATGGAACAGGAGTAATAACATATGTCGGGAAGGCCTGCATCCCAACATTGTGAAGAGGTTGAGGGGGCTTATTATTGGGATTCGGCACTGGTTATGACGATAATAGTGTTAGTCTCGAGGAGCTTACATTTTAGTATTGTAGGGGTTGTTTTTGTGTAATAGGAGGTAAAGGTGGTGGAACAAAACCTGGCAGAAGTTGTGGAATGTTCGGTGGGAACTGAGGATAAGGATGGTTGGACATAGGGATAGGTGGAGCTTGAGAGTTTCCTTGGTTATGTCCTCCTCTCCATCCTTGAACCCAAGGATGCTGGTACTGAGTAGACCAGTTTTGCCAA
Organism: Picea glauca; assembly: GCA_000966675.3. NCBI lineage: Eukaryota > Viridiplantae > Streptophyta > Pinopsida > Pinales > Pinaceae > Picea > Picea glauca. Next base: position 31,346 of record JZKD02S1402964.1, read on the forward strand.
CCTGGTGAGTTCCATTGTTTTTGTTTTTGATAATAGGGTGGAACTTGAGATTGTATATCTAGGTATGTGGGTTGGTTCTTAGGCTACCATGGCCTCCTAGGTGCATAAGAAGACTCCCCCGGATCTCCACTCCTATATATGGCTAATAAACCAGGCAATGATGGAAATTTCTCAGTTGAATGGTCTTTTGTACAGAATCCACAAACTAAAATGTTATCTAATGGGCATTCCCTTGAGGAATTCTTCCTCCTACATCTTGGGAAATATATGCTCATTGTTTCATTTTCCTCCTCCTGTTTATTTTTTATTTTTAGGGTGTCCAACTGGGAACCTATTATGCTTAAGATATCTATCTTGAAGTTTTCTAAAAGGTTCCTTATCTCTTCTCTTGTGATACCACCTGAACTAACTAGTTTTAAGTTTCTATTATAAGGGTCCTGAACATTCTTCCTTGTCTTGGCTCTACTCCTTGAGTAATTTTTACACATTTCACATATTTCGGCAAATGGTTTATGGGAGATGTCACCTGATTCCATCAGGTTAAGCATCTCTAGATATTCTTCTGAAATTCCCTTAAGGAAAAGAGCCCTAATTTCATCCTCTGGAAGGTCATGGTATTTTGACTTCTGGGAGATATAACTGAATCTCTCCATATAATCTTCGAGGGTATCATCTTCTAACTGTTGTATTTTAAATATGCCATTACGAGACTCTTTGGTTTTGTAGTATTCTTGGTACTTTTTAAGAAAGATATCCTTCATGGCTTCCCAAGATCTAATACTGGATTCTCCCAACCCCATGAACCATCTTAGTGCAGAGTCTTTGAGGGTGGCAGGAAAGAGTTTTAGTTTATGGGCATCTTGTACGTAGTTGTAGCTCCTACACAAGATGTCAAATTAAAATAGGAAGGTGTCTAGATCTTCACTATTTTTACCATAAAAGGTAGGCAGTGATAAGAGAGGAATATTATTCATGTTGACATTTGGAGTGGTGTCTAAAATCGGAAACCCGAAGGTAGTTTCGGTTTGGTTTCAAATTTCTTTTTCCTCCCTGTGTCTTACATTGTTATGGTCCTCCTGATCATCCATATTGGTTTGGTTTCCAAAAAGAGAGTACCTAGGTGGTTTTATCTTTGAAGAGAACAAGGTTTCCCTTTGATGGAAAGTTCTTCCTATGAATTGGATGTCTGGGACTCTACTCAAGCCGATTGAGACTATTGGTACCAAGGTTTTTGTGTCAGTTTGAGAGATAATTACATTGGTTGAACTACCAAACAAAAGATTCACCTGTTCAGGGTCTATGATTTCCTCAAAATTAGAATCTCCTGGTGGTGGTGTAAAAGAAAAGGTTGTATTGTTTGGTTCTGTGGAAGGCTCGAGTGGTCTTGCCTCCTATCCCAATATGATTGATGCTTCAACTTCTTATTCTATATTGCTCCCTATGTTAGTCTCTTCAGAGACTATTTTATCTCTTTGAGTTGAGCTAGCTTCTATTTTTCGATATCGGTCTATGGATTTTATAAGTGGAATGTCCCTTCCCCCAAAAATATCAGAAGGAACCTTGGTTGAAAAGTCTGATTTAGATTTAATGTATCTACCTTTTGGGTTTGTAGGTCTATTCATGAAAAAAAAAAAAAAAATACCATTGGGTTTGGGGGAGCCTGAAATAGCAGATGTGCAGGTTCTTGCCTCTCGTCTTAAAGTTCCCCCACCACCAATCTAATGCTAAGGTCTAGGAATGATCTATTTCCTAACTACTTCATACCTTGAGACAACTCCCCGGCAACGACGCCAAAAATGATGGGTGTTCTATATGCACTAAAAAAACACTAAAAACCCTCAATTAAATTCTCAACCTGGGGTAAGTAAACTTAGAGTTGTAGAAAAATATATGCCAAGGTAGAAGGGCGGGTAGTAGTATAGTCTAACTAAGGAAGTGGCTATCTAAAGGCTAATCTATTCAAGCAAAGCTATCTAATGAGAAAATCCTACTAAGCAACTTTAAACTATGTAACCTAAGTACTTTTGGGCCAAGGATCGATGGATAGTTCTAGGAAAACAAGTGAAAACCCTACTTGAAGCAAACTAGTTCATCAATAAGCAAAAGAAACTAGTAAGCTTAACAATAAACAAATAGCAAAAGCAAACTACTTTAACTAGCCTACCTAAATTCAATGAACAACTACCTATGAAAGCAAGTAAATAAACAAGCAACTATATTATCAAAGAAAGAATATACAAGTAAGCAATTTAACCTATTAAAGAAATAAAACAACTAACTACCCTAAGATAACTTCTACAGCAAGTAAACTAATTAAGACTACTCATTGAACAACTAACTAAGCTAAGAGGCAAGTGAACTCTATTCTTAATTCAAACTTCAAAAATATTTCTAATTCATAAAAGGAAATCTATTTAATTGAAAGAAAGAAGAACTAACAACTAACTTTTAATCTATGATTAACAAACTGTTCTTTAATTTACTAAAGCAAAAGACTATCTATCCTACATCAGCAATAAAACTATCTTCTGATCTACGAAAGCAAGAAACTATCTTTTAACCTATGAAAAACTCAAATATAGTGTTGGTGGTTATGTGAATGCCTCTGGTGTCTTATAATATCTCGATGGCACTTGACAACAAAAGATAATTCAAGCAGTATAAGCTCAATACTGATTTCAATGGCAAAGTGGAAAGTGTGAATTAAACAATTCAATGAGAATTTAGCCATCACGGAAACAATCATCAATTAACCTGCATATTCATGGAATTATTAACCATCAACAATACAACGAGATTATAATTGTACTCTATGCTATGTAAGCAAAATGCATAACTAGATTCAATCATTAACTAAGAATTGGAATTGCAATCTAATTCTAGGAAAGGGGGGGGGTGAATCAGTAATAGAGAAATTTAATCCTTTTTAACCATATAATCCAAGTGTTATATCAATGAAGCATTATCATCCAATAACTGTAGAGTAAATAAGCAATGAACAAA
>JZKD02S1402964.1:35933-47512 GCA_000966675.3 Picea glauca
TCTTAAACCACTTTGACTACTTTGACCTTTTGGGGCTTCTAGATGACATATGAAGGTCCTCCAACTTCGTAAGGCCATAACTCTCAAACCATGAGGAGTTATGTGACATTCCACACACCACCAAAAATGGAATGACATGTACTATCCATATAGAATAGTATTATCTGAAAATATATCATAACTCATATCATTATTCATCAAACAAACTTGGGTCCATTACCGAAACCTGGGGTCTCCAACTTCTCATGGCCATAACTCTCTAACCGTGAGGAGTTATGTGATGTTCCACATACCACCGGAAATGGAATGACAAGCACTATCCATCTAGGATCTCATTATTCCACAATTAATCATGGGTTCTCTTACTCCACAAAGCGTCTTCCCGTGAGGGCTTTCACCATAAGGGGACCATTTTGGAGTTCATCCATCTTTACTTCTTATCAACCATGACAAGACAATAATGAGTCATCTTTACATCAAACAATATTGGGTCCATTACCCAAACCTTTGTGATCTGGGGCTTTCTTCAAGGGTTGACATCAATGACAACCAACCTTAATCAACACAATACAACGAGATTATAATTGTACTCTATGCTATGTAAACAAAATTCATAACTACATTCAATCATTAACTAAACATTGGAATTGCAATCTAATTCTAGGAAAGAAATTGCATAAAGTAAAAATATGCTATATCTATTTTAACAATTCAAAGTGCAAGAAAGTGCAAGAAGGAAAATGCGAAAAAATAGAAATTAAAACATGACATATAAAATGTAAATTAATGAATACATTAACTAAGAACTATTTAAGCAATATCTACATAACAATGGAATAAGCAATATACAATTAAAAACTGAAACTAACCCTATCCATCCACTGAATCCTCGTTAAAGAAAACATAAACTAAAACCATGTTCTACTCTATTTCAAACTCTGTTTTAAACTTGATTTCAAAAGCATAAATAAAACACAATCTAATATATTGCACACGGGGTTAGTGTATGAGTTTGCAAACTTGTTCTTAACTACAAAATCAATGGATATTCACACAAGCCTTCATACTAACCTACAAAAGATATTTAAAATAATTAAACTACAACAACAAAGCAAATAACAAAGAAATAAAAGAACAGTCCATGTACAGGAAATAAAAAGAGACATCTAAACTATGAAATGCATAAATAACTTAAAGAACAGTTACCAAACTATTGTTTCGTGGTCACTTCTCAAAGGCACACCACGAACTCAACAAATCGATTTCATCATTAAAACTCAAAAATGCAGTTTTATATAATTCTCGCAATTGAAAATAGCAAAAACAGAGGAAAATCATATTTGTCTCTAATCCTCTACTTCTTCTACTACTTAACTATTGTATGACCACCACAGTGGTATTTATAATCTTTATAGACCAAGTGGTAGACCACTGGAGGGTCGAACCACTTATAAAAACAACAAATTACATTAATGGTGCCCTAAATGTCAAAATGGAGCGAGCCAATAATAGCCCAGCTCAACAACCCAAACCAAGGTGTCAAGAGTTCAGTAGCTAGAGGGGGAAAGCATGAGCAAAACCCATGTTCTTTCCTGATTCACCCACCAGTGGCCGCCAATACCATAATCACCAAATCTCCCATCGTTTTTGTGTAAGACGAGGTGCTAGACAGAGTGTCGGACCAGGTGCCAGATTGAGTACCGGATGGAGTGTCGGACTGAGTGCCGGAAGTAGAAACGTAATGCGATTTTTCCCTGTAACACCAAAAAATGTGAATTAGATCCTTGGAAACATAAAAACTTAATTAATTATACTCAAGATCAGTATAAAACACGAATTATACATACCTAGTGTGGATCATAACTTTTTGGCACAAAATTCTTCAAAAAGATTCTCCAAAACATGAAAAACACATATGTATATTCGACAAAAGTATCTAATTATTGTCATAAAATTGATCATATCTCGAGCCCAACACCCACCAAATTCATTAAAAAGTATGGGCTTTTTCAATTCTAAGAAGATGCCACAACCACACCGTGGCATGTGTCCTCTCCTCTTAACCTAGCACCTACTACTCACCCACTTCAAAATTTTAAAGAGCATTTGCCTAATTTTTTAGGAAATAACATTGTCGGTACCAATGAACACCTAGTGGCATTTTCTAATGCTTGTCATAACATAGGATCTAATGACAATGACACTTGCATGCACTTGTTCGTCAATTTCTTGGAAGGAAAGGTTACGGCTGACTTCTTTGACCTTCCTCCTAAGATCCTGTCTACCTGGGAGGAGTTAATCTATTGGTTCCGATCCACTTATGGCCAATCCAAAAGACTTGCTGAGAAGTTAAGGGAATACAATAATGTCACTTATAAAGATGGTGAGACTATCAATTCTTTCAAATTGAGTTTCACCAAGTTGTACAATCAAATCCCCGAACTTATCTGCCCTCAGAACCAAGCCGCTTTCATGCATTACTACAATGCATTGCTTTCTCCCTACCATCATAGGCTTGAAGAAAAGGCCATCGATAATCTTAGTTTTGCTCTGCATACTTTCTCAGAGTATGAAGAACAGCTTGAAAGAACTGGTCTTCCCCAGGGAGAATGAGTTAGATAGACAAACATGTCCGCTCTCTTACAACTAGTACAAGATATGAACAATCATATGATAGCATTTGAGTGGAAAGTTAATGTCTCCCCTCTCACCCCTGGAGCTTCATCCTCTTCTGCCCCCCCCCCCTTAGAAACCCAATGGAAAACAATTTTCAGCCTAAGGCTATCCTTCCTCAGAGTTGGTGTAACTTTTGTGAGGAACACCATGAAGAAACCACATGTGAGGTAAAGAAGAGTGCCAGAGATAAGATCTTTGGTAAAAGACCAGAAGCTACTATCATTGTCCTAGATTTTGCAGAGCCGAAATATGTCATGGTTATCAATACTAGAAACAAAGCCTATGCTCCCAAAGGAAAATTTGACCTTCCCCAGAGTTCTTCTAGCCCAAGCTCGGCCTCAACCACTATTACACCCCAGGTTCCCAAAATTTCTGAGAATCAAATAATCACTCCCCCTCCTCCCTCTTCTAAATATAATATCTTGAATCAATTGGCCAACATCAAAGTAGATGCAACCCTCCTAGACATGGTTGTCGTCCCTGAACAACAGATGCATCTGAAACAATTCATGGAAGGAAAATCTTTCGTTGTATCTAATCTTTCTGAAGAGGTAAACAAAGAGGATTCTTCTATAAATAAAGTAGGTGTACATAACTTTAGATACCCTGTAAAAAAAACCCATTTTTATATTTCCGTAAAGATCATGGATAAGATTGCCCATTGTTGCCTCATTGATGGTGGTTCAGGCCCAAGTGTCATGTAGAAGATTATTATGGAAGAGCTAGGCTTGTCTTGTACAAACGAAAATGCCAGGAGCATGCTCTCCTATAATAGTCTATAACAAACAACCATAGGCGAGATTAAGGATGTAACCTTGGTTTTATGCTCTCATCCTGAGATAAGGACAACCCTCAGCATTCAGGTGATTTATATGCTTATAAGCAATTATTCAATTATCTTGGGGAGAGATTGGAAAGCCCTAACAGGTGGATACCTCTCACTCGATGGGATGCATTTATCCATTCCTCAGAATGGTAAGAATATTATAGTCCTTAGAGAAGGAATAATTTCACCCTACATAGAGTGTTGCACAGTCTAGCGTAAACTATATCAAAGAAGACCTAGGAGTGTATTCCATATTTTTTGAACAGGATAATATTCCTTTGGAAAGAATTGATTTAGATGATGAATTATGGCACATGCACTTTGATGGTTCACACTCTAACGAAGGTAACGGGGCTGGTATTATATTGGTTTCCCCTGCAGGAAAAATTCATAATTTGTCCTATAGGTTGGAGTTTGCTTGTTCAAACAATGTCATTGAATTCGAAGCTTTATTGTTAGGCATTGAGAACGCCCTTAATCTTGGTTGTGGTCACCTTTCAGTTTTCGGAAATTCTGAGCTTGTTGTGAACCTGATACGTAAGACATGCTCTCCTAGCGACAATCTAGTGGAACAATACTCCCAAATTGTTTGGGCACTTGTCTTGAACCTTCTATATTTCAACATAACTCATGTTAAAAAGGATTTGAATTCAATGGCTGATCGGTTAGTGTTATTTGCAGCCTCTCTTACTTAGAAAATCTTGCCTCACCGGTTGGATTTTGCTTTCCAATATCTACATCGTCCATACGTTTCTGAAAAGGAAGGATCTTGGAAGGCCATCCCTAATGATGAGAGAAATTGTGAGGTCTTTCAAAATGAACCTCTTGAGCCTAAGGAGATTATATCTATAGAAAATAATAAGATTCATGAGGGCTTGACTCCTCTTGAGAGTTTGTTTTCTTTAAGTGTTGCAGGCAATAAAGAAAAACATAGAGAAGAGGAGTTACGAAAGAAGGTGATTGAAACCATCCTCCTGAACATTAGGACACCTAAATCTTCAATGGACGTTAAAATAAATGTCCAATGTTCTGGTAAGGAAGAGATGAGGTTCACCGGGTTACTCAGTGAAACCCAAAAGGTTTTTTCTTGGTTTTATGAGGATATTCATTGTTTTGATCTTGGTCTTGTTCAGCATATTATGAAACTAACTAGGAAAAAACAAGAACTTGTTAACTCTGCACCGGAAGCACCCTTTCAAAGGTATTTGAGATATTTCTTAAGGGCTAGAATGTTTTTTCCAGCTCACCCTGAATGGGTCTCAATTTGGAAATCGGCCTCGAGGACCACTGATAATATCAGAACTTGTATTAGTCTTCGAACTTTCAAGCAAGCTATTATAAGGAATCCATTTTCCCCTCCCAATATGGAAATGTTTTTGCAAGAGGTTGTAGAGTCACAGTTAAGACCCTTTCTTGACAGCCTGTTTGGTTACAACAGAATCAAAGTAGAAGGGGAAAATGTTCACAAAATCACTTTCATTGCTAATTGTGATACCATGCCTTACAAATGTCAACTTTTTAGCTTACTTGATAGAGGTATTGATTTTAAGAAAAATACGTGCATAACTCTCGATGAATTGGTCAATCTTCATCTCTATCTTGATGATATAATTGTGCATGACAAGGGACTGATGTTTTCATCAGATTTCCAAGTGATTGGTCCTTTCCCAATTGCTTTTTCCTTGGATACAAATTATTATATCTCAAAATATTTACAAGAGAAATTGTTTCCCTACAACACTAACATCCCTCGCTTGAAATATTGAGAGGAACCAACATGAGAAGTTCTAATGTTGTCCGGTTTTTGTTGTATAATAGTAGCCTAGCTCTGCTTTCAACTTTTGTGCTTCTTTTTTCCACTTTACAGTACTTTGATTGTTGCTTTCTAAGTTAAGTTTTTCCATGTTGTGCTTCATTTCTATATTTTATTACTGTTGTTTAGTTCTACAATTTTACTTCTATCATGATTTGGTTTCTCCATATTTTTTAATCAATTTGGTCAAATAGGATGTTGGATCAATTTTTCGACAATGAAACTCCTGCAAAGCATTGTTAGTTAATAACAATCAAGCTTACACAGATGTTACGGTGCTCCTCTGAAGGACCCTTGAAATTGTTACATTTTCCCGTTGTTGTCTTGTAAAGAGTCGGTTATCTCCCACTTCTTCTTTCCATTTCTTCACCCATCGATATTTTAAGAGAAAGTCTAAAAGTTTTCCTCCTAAAAGTTAGAGAGCAGATTCCAGTCAAATGATTATGCATGCAGTGGTAAAACCCCTCATACTTAACACTTTTCATAAATTATTCCCAAATTCTCAGTCATCTTCCCATTAAATCCACTCACTTCCCCTTGTTACATAATCATATGAGTTATGTCTTCTTGACCTGTTGTTTTGGTCCACGAAACCATGAGTCCTGAGTTCTAAATCTGTTAAAAACAAATTTCTCTCTGGAGTCGCCAGTTTGTTGACGATTGAAAATGTCAACGAATTTTCGCCTACAAAGTGTTGCTAAAGCCTATTATTATAAAAACCAAATAATACTAGTAGGTGGGACCCCCTTGTACTATGGGAGAGAAGATCTATTCATTTTTTATGTTGACATGATGTGCGACACGGCTCACATGGTTGATGAAGATCTTGTTGTTATTGGTTATGAATTGATCTTATGAAGTGTTGATTCCTTATGTTACTACAATCTATGGTATTCATTAATGTCATTGATGTCTGTTCTTATCGCACTTGCATAACAAACATGTTAGTAAAATTACATGAAGAGCAGTTTTGAGAGAGGCAAATACTAGAACAAATGCAAGGGAAGGGAATCTAGTTCTGCAATATCACATGTGAATAACTTAAAGGAAATGAGAAACAATTGCAAGGGGAATATTTTAAGGCTATCCTAACTATACTACATGCATGAAAATACTTGATGATTATTGTTAAGCCCTAGCTAGCAAGTAAATGGTTATGAAATTGTGATTGAACTACATGTTTAATATGCATATGGTGTGAAATGTTGGTGGCGCACTTGGAAAGGTGATAGTGCTAATGGTTATGCAATGGTTAATTGAATTATGTGGCCGATCCACATATGGTATATTTGGATAGATTGAACATCGGTGGCTCATTTGACAAGGTGGTGAACATTAATCATTATGCGATTTTTTTTAGTTATATATTAAGAAATTGGATATATGATATGGAAAGCGCATTTGGCAAGTAACCTATGCAACTCATAGTTAAATTAATGGTGTTAATTGGAAGTTGGTTGGCATGTACTGATGAGTAAATGAATTGTGGGTGGAGGTGACGTGCATTCCTGCACTTTACCTTTACCCCTCTTGTTCGTCGCCACCCTAATCGGTCTATTATTTGATCTTGTTGTTGTGGTTATGCTCCAAATTTTTAGTAGAGAGGAACCGTTCAACCAGCTCTCCTTTTAAGGAATTCGATTAACAGGTATGTCTTTTTTTGTCCATTCATGACTATGCTTTGGTTATGAAATAATTACTAGATCAGGTGTATGGGTTTGTCTTTTCCTAAGTGTTGCATCTGTGTGAAATTTGGTTTCTTAGAATGAAGAGTGGATGGTTCTTCCTGTAACAATTTTGAGTTCATCGAGATTATTGGTCTTCTTGGGTGATAGCTCTTTGTTATCACTGCTATTTGGTTGGAGGGTTTTTGTTTAGTCTTGGGTTGATAGTTATCTTCATGCACTGTCACTAAATCCAGTCTCTGTCTTTCATGGGTTTAATGGTCGTAGGTTTTCTATGTCACTAGCTTTTGTTCACTTCGGCATTGGTTGATTGCACCACCAGGGGTCATGAAATGAGGTTCGTGTTCTTCCTCAACCCTGTCTTCACCTCTGTGTTGTGATTGTTGACTGAAGAGAATGAGGGTTATACCTTGTGTGCGTTAAATAACCTTTGCCATGCCAAACTAGAGCCCTACCTTTTGGTTATGGTCCCTGTCATGGATTTGTGCCCGATCATGAATGATTCGTGGTTCGTCCTGTATGCACCATAGCCTTGGGGTTTTTCCATTACAAAGAGTGGCTCTGCTCTCCCCGTGTTGACCATGGAACAACCTTGGCCCTCCAGTCTGGAAATTGTTCAAGAGGACCAGCCTGGCCTGTTGTTTTACGACTCATTTTTTGTATAATTGTCGACTATTTTGAGAACAGGCTCGCCCAGTTGGTCGTATGACAGTCATGTTGGTTCGTATATAGTCATTGGCTTGGTTATAATAGTGGTGAACCCCACATTACCAGTTTCACTTTCAAAGCACACAGTTAGTCTCCTTATGTTAATAGCTCAGTGTTGTTAATGAAAAAGGCCTCTTCCCTGATTCGATTGGAGGCGTGGGTATGTGTATTGGCCACAGCTTGTTCGGTTGATTGATGTTTTTACAACAGTGGTGAATTTTTTGGTTGATATGCATTCACTGGTATTTCCACTTATGATTATTTGGATGATTAGCTCGCATTGGTTACAACTCACGCATGTCACGTTGTGTGGATGGTGTTTTGCAAATGAAATAGTAGTCATGGTAACTTTGGTTTTCTTTGGGGCCAAATGACTACTGAACTAGATGACTATAGAGAATATATCCACTGCATCCTCATGCTTGTTTGATTATATAAGCCTGATTTTGCACAACATATTCAATCACGGTGTGACTAAATCGAAGCAATGTTATATTGAATCGATGGCTCAGCATGAGATGTTGAGTTATTACCATGATTGTATGTTTGTTTTTGTTTAAGTGAAATTGTTGCATCATGAGGTTTTGTTGGTTGCGCACTGTGTATAACATAGAAGGCTTGAGTTCTCACAGTCAGAGATACTCACAGAGTTTTGAGCACGTTTGTTGTATCCCAGTCAATTTTTGAGACAAGCTTGTGGTTTATACCTCATCGTGTTGGATGGATAGCCCGGTTTTTAAGTCACATTGAGTTGTTTTTTTTTACAGTGGCAGAACTACATTGCCTGGGAGAATTACCCCATGCATAGCTTGTGTCTAAATGGTGACTGTGGATTGTATGCTAATTGTCAATTCTTATGTGGCAATTTGGTCTTGATTATTTTGGTTACTACCTATATATGTTTAACGAATATCATTACATTTAAATGATAGGTCTGATTGCAGTGATAGTGACTTCATGGTTAATTTGGAAACATGGCTTTTGAAGCATTGTTGTGGATTGAAGAAATGCATTGGCAGTGGTTGTTTTTTATAGTTTACAGATTGGAAATGGGTATTGTTCGTAAATTGTTATAAAATGCAGAGTATGTGAATGAAGGGAACATAACCCCTCACAAATCGTGTGGAATACATATTGTCTTGTGATGACACTGTGTTGGATATTTGATTGTGAACAGTGAACTAGTTAAATGCATAGAAATTATTATTGGGTCAAATTATTGATGGTTGATGCATCTCTTTTCGCAGAATGTTTTATGGATCACTTAATTAATTTCATGAACAATAATAGTTCTTCTTCCCTTCCATTATTTCATTTTCCACTAATTACAAACCTCATCACCTCCCATATTCATTTTTCACTCCCTGAAATGATATTGATTACATTCCAAGGAATTTTTGTGTTAAAGTAGATGGAAGCGGCAGTGTCTTGTGTGGATTGCAGTGAGGTTTTATTGGTTTACTTTATATTTTATCGTCGTTGTCATTGAGCAGTGACCATGTTGTTTTCCCCCTCGTTATATCATATTTTTTTCTCAATACAACCCCCTCACATATCCCAGAACCCTTTTCCACCCCCTTCTCATTGATCAACGGTGAAACAATTTGTATGGATTGGATTGCATGAGTCTAATACAGTCATGAGCCAAATCTATTTCATATTTTTAAGAGTTGTCATGTATGGTTATTTAAAAGACTATTTTCTAATTGATCACCCATGCAGGATGAGTCTTTTCAATCGAGGAAACCATGGTTGAGGAAACAGAGGTAGAGGTAACTAGAACCAAGGCCCAAGAAGGCCCAGGTTCTCCATACATTTTGACGTTGATTAAGAAGAGCTTGGCCATTTGTTTCATGTCGGATTCTTTAATTGGATTGGGTAGGGAATATTCCAACCTAGACCTAAAAGGCCTCCGCAAGCCCCCGATATCCCTATGCCTCCTCATGTCTCCTTACAACCTGAGGTCCCTAAAAAATGATGGATGGCAGGAGATTGTCTACCCGGCAGTCTCCCAACATCATGGCTGGCCCAACTTGTCTTTGCTTGCTCCTCCGCCTATGAACCCCATTGTCCAAGATGCCCCTAACCACTCATCGATGCAATCCTCCCATGCCAGCAATATTTTTAAGACTGAAGCCCACCATGCCCTTGATAAAGGAAAATCCATTGTTGCCCCCTCCTCACCCTCCAATGTCTCTGACAAATCCATGTCTTCCCGGATACATTTGAGGGATGATTGTTCCCAAGTGATCAGTGAAATTAGTCCTAAACATTTTGCACAGCCAAAGGCAAATTCAGGAAAATCAAGAGGTGATAGCAGCAATCAAGGAAGGGTTGCATCACAGGCTGGAAAATATGGATTTTGAGTTTTTATTATATCCATTGTTTTATGACAGTTGAATTCGGGGATCTTTGGACAACATGTTTATTTTGGATATATGAGTCTTATTTTTGAAATAATTCCAAAATTCATGAGTTTAAATTGCCAAAATTGAATATGTTGATGGCAGGCACAAGGATCTGTGTTTTTTTTAACTAATGGTTATGTTATGATTGTTATGAACTAAAGGGAGTCACAAGGGGTCCCACCTACTAGTTATTATTTATCTATGACCCTTATTATAATTATTATGTTTCCCCCTAACTAAAGTTAGTTGAGTCTTTCAATTAACTTAACTAATGAATTGGTTCAACTTCTTCAACCAATTCTAATTTGTTAAAAGAAAAAGGAAAGGGAGGAACAAGAGGAGGATAGAAGCAAAAGCATGCTAAGGTTTGCTCTTTGAGTTTATGTTGATATAGTTCAGTTTTCATTCATTCATATATTCATCACAGCCTAATTCTCTTTTGTGATAGTAGGGTCTTATTGTAGATAGCAATATTCAAGGCTAAATCAAATCATTCAGACACTTTTTTTTCAAAGGTGTTGATCTATCTTTGATAGTCTATGTAGACTTGTCTGTTTGTGAAATAATTTTCATGACTGACAAAGGCTATTCTGCAGAGTCTATTGGGCAGAAATATGTGGCAAGCTGATCTATATTTTAGAGTTCGGTTTTGGTTTTCTGTCAGAGGTCCTTTTGTATGTTCCATCAGGGATGTCTAAGTTGTTGATTAAGGTTGGTTGTCATTGATGTCAACCCTTGAAGAAAGCCCCGCAGCACAAAGGTTTGGGTAATGGACCCAAGATTGTTTGATGTAAATATGTCTCATTATTGTCTTACCATTGTTGATAAGAAGTAAATATGGATGAACTCCAAAGTGGTCCCCTTATGATGAAATCCCTCATGGGAAGATGCTTTGTGGAGTAAGAGAACCCATGCCTAATTGTGGAATAATGAGATTAAGGATAGTGAATTTGTCAGGGAAACTATCCTAGATGGATAGTTCTTGTCATTCCATTTCCGGTGGTATGTGTAACATCACATAACTCCTCACGGTTAGAGAGTTATGACCATGTGAAGTTGGAGAACCCAGGTTTGGGTAATGGAACCAAGTTTGTTTGATGGATAACGGTATGATTTTTGATATATTTGAAGGTAATACTATTCTATATGGATAGTACATGTAATTCCATTTCTGGTGGTATGTGGAACGTCACATCACTCCTCCCGGTTTGAGATTTATGGCCTTACGAAGTTGGAGGACCCTCATATGTCATCTAGAAGCCCCAAAAGGTCAAAGTAGTCAAAGTGGTTTAAGAGTTTTTAGAAGTTAAATAATAAATTGAAGTGATGAGTGTACTATAATTTAAATTGAATACAAAATAAATTATTTAAATAATAAATTCAATGGAGAAACTAGAAGTGGGTTAACCCTAAAATAAGGAAAGTGGGCAAAGTGACCTAGAAGATGTTTTTAAGGAAGCTAC
>JZKD02S1402964.1:49125-63081 GCA_000966675.3 Picea glauca
GGTATCAGAGCAGGTTCCTTCATAAATCAATTTAACCACTGAAAGGTAGATCATGGAGAGAAACAACTTTTATAAAGATGGAATACCATAGTTTGATGGACAGAAGTATTCTTTTTGGAGCATAAGGATGAATACATATATACATGCACAGGGATTTGAAATTTGGAAATCAATTATAGATGGATACACAGCACCAGCAGTTCCACCAACAAATGAAAAAGCAGTGAAACTCGGTCAGAATAATTCCAAAGCCACAAATGCACTTCTGAATGGTCTCAGTGAAACGGTATTCAACAAAGTTTCACATTGTAAATCCACTAAATATATTTGGGACAAGATTCGAAATATTTATGAAGGAGATACAAAAGTCAAAGAAGCAAAGCTTCAAACTTACAGGGGTCAGTTCGAACAACTAAAAATGAAGGAAGATGAGAATATTGCAGCCTACTTCTTATGAGCCGATGAAACAGTGAATGCAATCATAGGATTGGGAGAAGAAATCGAAGAATCTGTAATTGTTCAAAAGGTACTAAGATCTCTTCCTATGAGCTTTAACCCTAAGATATCAGCACTAGAAGAAATATCAAATCTAAACTCAATAAGCATGGACGAACTGCATGGAATCTTCACAACATATGAAATGAGAACTGAACAGGAAAATCCAGATGTAAAAGAAGCAGCCTTCAAAGCATCCAAAAGATCAAAACAAAAAACAAAAAAGAGAAACAAGAAGAATATAGAAGCAACAGTGACCTCTCCGAAGATGATGAAGAAGTGGCCAACTTTGTCAAAAGACTGAACAAAGGAACTGATGGTAGGTATAGAGGTAAGTTTCCTTTAATTTGTTTTAATTGTGATGGTATTAGCCATTTTTCTAACAAATGTCCTCATAAGAAAAGGAAAATTGATGAAGGTTACTCAAAAGGAAAACAAACATATGAAGACAAAAGAACTACAAAGAAGTTTTTCAAGAAAATCCTATGCACCAAAGAAGACATCTCATCATTAGATGAAGATGAAGTCAGTGACAGTGAGACAGAAAGAGTTATATTCATGGCATTAAAAGACTCTAACAAAGAAGACTCCGAAGAAGAATATGAAGAAGTCAAAGAAGAAATTGAAGAATCAGAATTTGACTTTCAAGAAGAATTAATGTGTGTCATAGAAGTTATCAGAAGAGAAAAGAACAAGAACAAGAAACTACAAGCAGAACTAGACAAGAAAGAAGACACTCAAGATCTAGAACAAATGATCACAAAATTGAAAGTTTGAATAGAAGAAGATAAAAGAATTGAAGAAGCACTCAAAGAACAACTAGAAGAAAAGGATGGGATCATCGAAAACTTGGAAGCAGAGATTGTAACATTATGAAAGGATATTCAAAAGAAAAATATGCATAATAGCTCAAATTTTTTGGATGACATTATCAGTAGTCAAAAATCCCATTTTGACAAGACCAAACTTGGATACAATCAGACAGAAAAGGGATCAAGCTCCAAAACAACAGAGCAAGAAACCTATCCAAAAAGCTATGCAAAAACAATCAAAGGGGATAGGAAGATACACAAAGAAGATTACAGGGAAACTCCTCCACCGAGAAGATTCATATTTTAGAATCAACAAATGAGAGATAGGCCTCAAGAAGAAGAAGGATTCACAAGAGCATTTCCTTTCAGAAGATCCTCAACTCCCTAGTATCAAACTATATTTTTTGGTTTATGTTATGCAAGTAATAATTTTGGACATAAAGTTGTGAATTGTAGAGCTAACAATAGGAACAACAACAATTTTGAGAGTTATACACAAAGGGGCTATTCAAGAAGGCCTAGTGAAACACAGAGAATAAATTACAATAGTTTTGAATCCATGAGAAATGAAGTGGAATGTTACAAATGTAACCATTTTGGGCATGTGGCCAAAGAGTGCAGATTGATAATCCCTCCTAAAGAACCTCAACAGAACAACAACAGTCACAAACAAGAACCATAGAAAAAGACATGGATAAGAAAGCAAGATCTATATAGCAATGAAGAATGCACACTCATTCTATAAGCTAAGTAGAAGAAACGTGGTTCGTATGTTGATAATGGGTGTTCAAAACACATGACAGGTGATAGAAACAAGTTTCTTACATTACGAAAGGAAAGAGATGGATCAGTCTCCTTCGGAAATGATGATTCAACCAAAATCATTGGAAAAGGCACAGTCTGAATTGGGAAAAGAATGAAAAGGCAGAAAACGTTCTACTAGTAGAAGATATGAAACATAATCTTCTAAGTGTGAGTCAAATGTGTGACCAAGGTCATACAGTTACTTTCGATTCACAAAAGTGTGAGATAATAAAAGGAGGTTCAGGGAAATTGGTCACCACAGCAGCAAGAACTTCAAGCAACATATATGTGTTAAGTGAAATTGGAAATGAAAAATGTTGTCTAGGAAAGGAAGATGAAAGTTGGCTATGGCACAGAAGAATGGGTCACATACATTTTGATAACCTTGTCAAAGTCAGCAAAAGAAAAGAAATCATAGAAATTCCCTAGATCACGAAACCAACCAACACTTTATGCAAGCATTGTGATGGCGCGACGCTCCTACATACCCTACAGGGTATCTGCGCCTGACATCCCGGTCTTTAAGGATTGCTCAATTTCATTCATGAGCCGAAGAAGCTCCTTGGACTCCCAATCGAATCTCTGTGTAGCTCTTTTGATTCCCTACTGGAATCCCTAATGAAAACCTGATCCGCATGTCCTTCATTCACCCGCACGGCCTTCTTTACATGACCGCACTTTTTTTATGATCTTAATTTCAGGTTTCGTGATCCCCGACGTCAAGAGTTACTGTCCTCTTGAATCCTCGATCTCCGATGAGCTCTCTTCCAGCCTTAGCCCCTCCTATCTATGCCTTCTGGTCCACATGACCGCTCTCCATAAGACCACAGCCTTATATCCTCCTATTGGGGTTTTGGGCTTCAAATTCCCGATGCGCCCCAATTCCTGTTAGCCCTCCAGGCTAGACTCCTAGTCCGCGTGACCTCCTCTATATGACCACAGCCATACCTCCTCATCGGGGTTTCAAAATTTTCAATGTCGAAATGCAATCGCCCTCCAGATTCGCAATCCCTCGAATCCCAACACGCTCTTTATGCACTAGCTCTCCTGGCTAGGCTCCTGGCCCATATGATCGTTGTCCCCGTGACCGTAGTCTGACCACTCATCAGGGCTTCGATCTTTTCAATGCCAAAATGCATTGGCTCACAGGATTCCCGATCCTCCAAATCCCGATAGGCTGACAACTGGCCCCCATGATGGCACCTTCCTCCTTGTTAGGGTTTTGGACTTCGTGATTCCAAAATGCCCAAAACTCTTGTCACCAGGATCCCCGATATCCCGACGAACCAAATGTCGATCAATGACTTTCTGTCGGGACTTTCCCCGATGGCTCCGATTGCTGCCATGCGTCCTCCTCTAATGGATGGTCCCGATCTCTCTGGGATTTCAAGACTTGTGATATCCCAACTTTCACGACCTCAAGAACTCCGATTTCCCGATGCCAAATATCTCTACTTTCTTCGGATTTCTGACACCTATCTCCCCAAACGGACGGCTCAGATCTTCCCAGTGTTTTGAGACTTGAAGTGTCTTGACTTTCTCGACCTCAAGAATCTCGATATCCCGATGGCTACACCTCTCATTGTAATTTTACCTATGCCTATGAGAGTTTAACTCCCACGCAACTCCTGACAGATTCAATGGTTGTCCTGTATTTGGACCAAGATCCGATGGTCCGGATCTCTTCTTCTGTGCACACTCCAAAGACTAAACTCTGAGCATCTTCTCCCAATCCAACGACTGATGGGATTCTGTGTGAACATTCAACGGTCCACAATCTCCTCTTCTGTGCGCTTCTCCTGACGCCTTCCTGGACATGAAAACCAATGGGTCCAGATCTCTTTCTCCAGCCAAGTTGACGGCTATCATTGCTCCCTCCTGAGCTTGTGCACTCCTTATTCCCAGACTTGGAAGAATTTCAAAAGCCTCCCAAAGGCCTCAACCTTTGTCTGTCCTTCTCCTCTACGAACTCCACGACTGTGAGTTTCGTTGCGCGCGTAGAAACGTTGTCCCTCCTGAGGTTTGGGAACTTCAAACTCTCCAAAGAGTTCTTCAGCCTCTGCACTCCTTGCAGCCTCAACTTTTTGCATTGAAAGCATTGTTCCTCCTGAACTTCTCAACCACTCAGACCCCTAAGGGATTTTGTCTTTCCTTCTTCTCCTACAGATGGAGAACGTTGGGATGCCCTCCTGGCTATCCTCTGCCTCAAGCAACCTCTTGTTGAGCCTTTCAGGGTGTTCAGCAACCCTGTGAAGGTCCCTTAGTGGAATCTTCCTTCAGAATACAGAACTCAAAGAGTTATCTTCTCTTCCTCTGTGCCTGTCTGCACACTAAATCAAATGCCCACCTGGCAGAGTGTCTTCTTCTAGAACTTCCAACAGTTCTGTCTTCATGTGCACCTATACACTTGCTCAATGCCCTCCTCGCAGAGCTCTCAGAATCCTCAGTGATTCTGGTCCTTTTTTTAAACTCACAGCAGAGTTCTATCTTTGTGCACTACTTGCACTGGCTTGATTCCCACCTGGCAGAGCTTCACCGAATCCTCAATGATTCTGGCTTCTGTCTGAACTCACAACAGAGTTCCTCCAACTGCACCCTGTGCCTGTGCTCAATTCCCACCTAGTAGATCTCTACATAACTCCTCAGAGCTTCTGTCTGCAACTGTGTCTCTCATACACAGCCTTGCCTCCAAGGTGTTCAGCAACCTTGAGGTCTTCCTCCTGAGTTGTTGATTCCAGTTCCGGTGCCACAGCACGTCTTCGTCTGAACCCGCAGAATTCAGAAGTGCAACCTCTATGCACGGCTATCAGAACCCGCAGTGTTCTGTCACACCCTCCTGGTGTGAAGCCTCAAAGACCTTCACTTGAAATCAAATACACTCCTGCAATTGCAAACCTACTGTATACATCTACAGCATATAAGAACACTCATAGACATCCACATAACACAGAATACATGCAGGAAAAATTGCTTCTATTTATATTAAAAATGGAAAATGCCTGTTTTTACAAGGGTTTTCTCGAGCTCTTTCTGGATCTTCTCTTACAACCATTACAACTTTTTTGACTCCCCCTCCTTCAAAATAAGATATGAAATCTCTTTTACCTGAGGGGGCTCTTCGAGCACTTCCCTCCAATCTACCTACCCTATTCAATTGCATTGAATGGGATGTCTAGTCCAGAATCGGATCTAGATCTCAGCCATACAAACATTAAAGGCCGATCTTATCTACAGCCTGCACAAAGGCACGGCTTCACAGCTCACCAGCTTAAACATTAAATTACATTCAATTCAGATTTTAATGAGGACTGCGCCTCTTTCTTAGCGTGCGATTTGAATTCGCTGGCGTGGTTGGCTGGCTGGTTGGCTGACGTGGAGAGATGCTCCTACATCAAACTCCTCAGCTGCAAAATTCATGAGATCCTGCTCATGAGCTTCCCATCTCAATTGCTGGAAATCCTCCTGGATCCCAAACAAATATCTGGAGTTGTTCATCCTCTCCATTCTGTTGTTTTTGTTGCTGTTGTTGCTGTGTTTTTGTTGTTGCTCCTCTTATGCCCAGCCTCTCCTTGCTGGCAGTTTCTGTTGATCGGATCATCAGCTCCATGATCTCTTCTACCACCTCGTCCAGCTGCTCCAGTGGTTGGCTCTGTTTTTGCAGTCTCCTCAACTACAAAAAATTTTGGCACATGAGAAGATCATCATGATCTCCCATGCCTTCTTCATCAGTTTCCAACTTCACCTGTTGGATATGCGCGCTCTGCACCTTCACCCTCTATTCCAGGGCTTCAATCTGTTCCCACAGATCAGCAAAGCAAATGTTGTATGCTTCTTCTTCTGCTGCTGCTGCAAACTCCCAGGTTGCAGTCTTTTCAGTCTCCTGGCTGAAAATATTGAGCCATTCCTCAGAATGCTCATCATCCTCTCCTGCTTCTTCTGCTGTCAGCTTTAGTTCTATAGCTTCTTCAGCTTCCTGGCTGAAAGCGTTGAGACACTCCTCTGAATGCTCATTTTCTTCTTCTTCTTGGGTAGCTTCCAAAGTCTGCTCCAATCCCTCTTCTTTCCTAACAGTCACAGCTGACTGTTCTGCTACTGTTGCTGCACCTGCAACACAGATTTTTGCCTCCTCCTGGGCAAGTGGTAGGAATATTTGAATTCCCCCAATCATCATAAGATCTCTCATATCTTCCCCTGTCAGCTGCACATGTTGATCCAAACTCATTTCCGAGCTCACCTACTCTGTCAGCTCCTCAAGCTGATTCCAACTCACCTTTGTGTTTATGAGACCCACGGATAGTCTCATCTACTCATCCCTACCCACCTGGAAATATGGGATGCTTCCGCTGCTCTGCCCACCTGGAAATATGGGATGCTTCCGCTGCTCTCCTGGCAGACTATGAGATCAACCGATCCCATCTTCATCAGCACTCCTTGCTGAATTGAACTCACCTCTGAGTCCATGAGACTTTCAGATAGTCTCGCATTTTCATTTCTGCCCACCTGGCAATCTGAGATGTCTTCACTGCCCTCTTGGCAGTCTTTGAGATCCCACAACGACCTCATTTCATTGCTCATCTGGCAATGTGAAATTCCATGGCTATCCTCATGATAGTCTTTGAGATCCCGCAGTGATCTCATGTCGTTGCCCACCTGGAAATCTGGAATTTCTTCTCTGCCCTCCTGGCAGTTCTTGAGATCTTCAAATGATCCCATTTCATTTTCTTCATCATCGAGACCTCTCCCAGTCTCCGGTTCACACACCTGAACAATTTCTTCTTCTGGTCCATTGAGGTTTTCAGCATACCTCAACCATCTTTTTAACAGCCTCCATTGCCCTCTGACCATCAACTCCTTGACTGGCCATTTTTCTTTTGGCTTCTTCATGGGCCATTCACGCATCCATCTCGACCTCTTATCCTGTCGCATCCACAATTCGAGATTCTCTATATTTGCCTTTAATTCATAGATCTCTTTATCGATTTCTTTATCCATTTCTGCAAGATGTTTTGCCTTGCTCTTCTTCCCAGCATGCCTATGGCCTTCAGTAACCATGGTGCTATATTTGTCTACTTTCATAGAAAACTTGTTGTTGTCACTCCACACTAAGAGTTCTACCAGCCTCATCTTCCTACATTCTCCCTGACTTTCTTCTTGATTGCTTCTTACCTGCAAACAATTGCCACAGAGTCTCCAGCGCTCTGTCTTCTCCCTTCTGCTTGAAATATACAAACAGAATCCTAGCTCTTATACCACTTGATGGCGTGACGCTCCTACATACCTCGCAAGGTCTCTACGCCTGACCTTCCGGTCTTTAAGGATCGCTTAATTTCATTCATGAGATGAAGCGGCTCCTTGGACTCCCAATGGAATCTCTGTGTAGCTCTTCTGATTCCCTGCTGGAATCCCTGATGAAAACTCGATCCACAGGTCCTTCATTCACCCGCACAGCCTTCTTTACATGACCTCACTTTTTTTCTGATCTTAATTTCAGGTTTCGGGGTTTCATGATCCCTGACGTCAAGAGTTATTGTCCTCTTGAATCCCTAATCTCCGATGAGCTCTCTTCCAGCCTTAGCCCCTCCTGGCTATGTCTTTTGGTCCACATGACCGCTCTCCATAAGACCGCAGCCTTATATCCTCCTATCGGGGTTTTGGGCTTCAAATTCCTGATGCGCCCCAATTCTCGTTAGCCCTCCATGCTAGACTCCTGGTCTGTGTGACCTCCTCTATATGACCGCACCCATACCTCCTCATCGGGGTTTTGGACTTTCCGATGTCGAAATGCAATCGTCCTCTAGATTCGCGATCCCTCGAATCCCGACGCGCTCTTTACGCACTAGCTCTCCTAGCTAGGCTCCTGGCCCATATGACCGTTGTCCCTGTGACCGCAGTCTTACCACTCATCGGGGTTTCAAGCTTTTCAATGCCAAAATGCATTGGCTCACAGGATTCCTGATCCTCCAAATCCCAATAGGCTGACAGCTGGCCCCCATGATGGCACCTTCCTCCTTGTCGGGGTTTTGGACTTCGCGATTCCAAAATGCCCAAACCTCCTGTCACCAGGATCCCCGATATCCCGACGACCCAAATGTCGATCAATGACTTTCTGTCGGGACTTTCCCCGATGGCTCTGATTGCTGCCACGCGTCCTCCTCTGATGGACTGTCTCGATCTCTTTGGGATTTCGAGACTTGTGATATCCCAACTTTCACAACCTCAGAAACTCCGATTTCCCGATGCCAAATATCCTGACTTTCTTCGAATTTCTGACACCTGTCTCCCCAAACGGACGGCTCAGATCTTCCCGGTGTTTCGAGACTTGAAGTATCTCGACTTTCTTGACCTCGAGAATCCCGATATCCCGATGGCTACACCTCTCGTCGGGATTTTACATATGCCTATGAGAGTTTAACTCCCACGCAACTCCTGACAGATCCGATGGCTATTGTGTATTTGGACCAAGATCCGATGGTCCAGATCTCTTCTTCTGTGCACACTCCAGATACTAAACTCCGAGCATCTTCTCCCGATCCAACGGCTGACGGGATTCTGTGTGAACATCCGACAGTCCACAATCTCCTCTTTTGTGCGCTTCTCTTGACGCCTTCCTGGACATGAAAACCAACGGGTCCAGATCTCTTTCTCCAGCTGAGCTGACGGCTGTCGTTGCTCCCTCTTGAGCTTGCGCACTCCTTCTTCCCAGACTTGGAAGAATTTCAAAAGCCTCCCAAAGGCCTCAACCTTTTTCTTTCCTTATCCTCTGCGAACTCCACG
The DNA here is from genome assembly GCA_000966675.3 of Picea glauca. Taxonomy (NCBI): domain Eukaryota; kingdom Viridiplantae; phylum Streptophyta; class Pinopsida; order Pinales; family Pinaceae; genus Picea; species Picea glauca. The sequence continues at coordinate 58,011 of JZKD02S1402964.1, forward strand.
ACTGTGAGTTCCGCTGCGCATGTAGAAATGTTGTCCCTCCTGAGGTTTGGGAACTTCGAACTCTCTAAAGAGTTCTTCAGCCTCTGCACTCCTTGCAGGCTCGACTTTGTGCACTGAAAGCACTATTCCTCCTGAGCTTCTCAACCACTCATACCCCTAAGGGATTTTGTCTTTCCTTCTTCTCCTACAGATGGAGAACATTGGGATGCCCTCCTGACTATCCTCTGCCTCAAGCAACCTCTTGTTGAGCCTTTCAGGGTGTTCAGCAACCCTGTGAAGGTCCCTTAGTGGACTCTTCCTTCCGAATACAGAACTCAAAGAGTTATCTTCTCTTCCTCTGTGCCTGTCTGCACACTAACTCAAATGCCCACCTGGCAGAGTGTCTTCTTCCAGAACTTCCAGCAGTTATGTCTTCCTATGTACTTATGCACTTTCTCAATGCCCTCCTGGCAGAGCTCTCAGAATCCTCAGTGATTCTCATCCTCTTTCTGAACTGACAGCAGAGTTCTATCTTTGTGCACTACTTGCACTGGCTCGATGCCCACCTGGCAGAGCTTCACTGAATCCTCAATGATTCTGGCTTCTGTCTGAACTCACAACAGAGTTCCTCCAACTGCACCCTGTGCCTATGCTCAATGCCCACCTGGCAGAGCTCTACAGAACTCCTCAGAGCTTTTGTCTGCAACTGTGTCTCTCATACACAGCCTTGCCTCCAAGGTGTTCAGCAACCTTGAGGTCTTCCTCCTGAGTTGTTGATTCCAGTTCCGGTGTCGCAGCACGTCTTCGTCTGAACCCGCAGAATTCAGAAGTGCAACCTCTGTGCACGGCTATCAAAACCCACAGTGTTCTGTCACACCCTTCTGGTGTGAAGCCTCAAATACCTTCACCTGAAATCAAATACACTCCTGCAAATGCAAACCTACCGTATACATCTACAACATATAAGAACACTCACAGACATCCACATAACACAGAATACATGCAAGAAAAACTGCTTATGTTTATATTAAAAATGGCAAATGCCTGTTTTTACAAGGGTTTTCTCGAGCTCTCTCTGGCTCTTCTCTTACAACCATTACAACTTTTTGACTCCCCCTCCTTCAAAATGAGATATGAAATCTCTTTTACCTGAGGGGGCTCTTCAAGCGCTTCCCTCCAATCTACCTACCCTATTCAATTGCATTGAATGGGTTGTCTAGTCTAGAATCGGATCTAGATCTTAGCCATACAAACATTAAAGGCCGATCTTATCTACAGCCTGCGCAAAGGCACGGCTTCATAAATCACCAGCTTAAACATTAAATTACATTCAATTCAGATTTTAATGAGGACTGCACCTCTCTCTTAGCGTGTGATTTGAATTCGCTGGCGTGGCTGGCTGGTTGGCTAGATGACGTGGAGAGATGCTCCTGCATCACATTGTCAACAAGGAAAGAAAACAAATACCAGGCTCAAATCAAAGGAATATTCAATGACAAGACCACTACAAATTGTGCATACTGATCTAGTTGGACCAACTAAAACAAAGGGCTTAAAATGTGAGAAATATTTTATTTTGTTAGTTGATGATTATACAAGAATGACTGCAGTTTTCTTTCTCAAGAATAAGTCAGAAGCTTTTGAAAACTTCAAGATCTACAAGGAAATGGTTGAAAATGAAATGGATTCAAAAATCAAATGCTTGAGATCTGATAATGGAGGAGAGTTCACCTCAAAGGAATTTATGGACTACTGCAACAATCATGGAATAAAAAGGCAATTCTTCGTTGCTAGGACACCTCAACAAAATGGAGTTGTAGAAAGAAAGAACAGGATAGTACAGGAAATGGCTCGAACAATGTTAATGGATTCAAAATTGATAGATATTTTTTGGACACTGGCAGTGCATACAACATTTCACATTCAAAACAGATTAATGCTTAGAAATAACACTGAAAAAACTCCTTACAAACTATGGAAAGGAAGACCAGCAAATGTAAAGCACTTCAGAGTTTTTGGAAGCAAATGTTATATTAAAAAGGAAGATGGTGGAATGGGAAAGTTTGACTCTCACGTGGACAAAGGATTACTTGTTGGTTACTCAAGTACAAGGAAAGCATACAATTCTTACAATCTAAGATTGAACAAAGTTGTGGAAAGCATCAATGTAACAATTGATGAAACAGGCAGACCAGAATCAAAGGAAGAAAATGAAACATCCCTTAGAAGAAGAAGCAGGAGGTGAAAAATAAGTAGAAGAGGAAGATGAAGAGAATATGATGGAAGCAGAAGAGCAAGTTCAGCAAGTTTTTCCAAAGACACCCAATAAACGAGTACAGAAGAATCATCATTCGGATCAGATTATAGAAAACAAAGATGCAGGAGTTGAGACTAGAAGAAGAATTTGTTCACCAGAACAAACACACCTAGCACTCTTATCTACAATTGAACGAAATTGTTTTGAAGAAGCCAGCGAGGATGAATTTTGGAATAAGGCCATGGATGAAGAATTGGATCAAATAGAAAAAAATGACACTTGGGAATTGGTTCCAAGACCAAAGAATAAGAATGTGATCGGCATAAAATGGGTTTTCAGAAATAAATTGAATGAATATGGACAAGTTACAAGGAACAAAGCTAGATTGGTATGTAAAGGATATGCTCAGATTGAAGGAATCAACTTTGAAAATACTTTTGCCCCAGTTGCTAGAATGGAAGCAATATGTTTGCTTTTAGCTTATGCATGCTCCAAAAATGTTAAAGTATATCAGATCGACGTAAAATCATCTTTTTTGAATGGGGAACTTGAAGAAGAAGTCTACATTGAACAACCAGAAGGATTTCAGTTGTCAGAGAACACAAATTATGTGTGTAACTTAAAAAAGGCCTTGTATGGTCTAAAACAGGCTCCTAAAGCATGGTACTCTAGACTAGATAAGTATTTGCAACAGGCAGGGTTCAGAAAAGGAAGTGCAGACAGCAACCTCTACATCAAGGTAATTCAAGGTAATATTTTATTAATTGAAGTTCATGTTGATGATATTATTTTTGGTAGTGATGATGACAGATTAAGCCAGAAATTTGCAAAAGATATGCAAAATGAATTTGAAATTTTGTTACTTGGAGAACTATCCTTCTTTCTAGGACTTCAAATACGTCAAAGAAATCAAGGAATTTTTATTTCTCAAACCAAGTATATCAGAGAAATGTTGAAGAGGTTTGGAATGGAAGATTGCAAACCAATTATCACTCCCATGCAAACCAGTTGCAAGTTGAGCAAAGATGATGATTCGAATTCTACAGACTAGAGGCAATACAGGTCAATGATTGGCAGCCTACTATATGTGACATCATCCAGACCAGATGTAATGCAGGCAGTTGGACATGTGGCACGATTTAAATAAGCACCAAAGGAATCACATGTATTAGCAGTGAAGAGGATTTTCAAGTATCTCAAAGGAACAAAAAAGTTTGGATTATGGTATCCAAAAGGAAAGGATCTATCACTAATTGCCTACACAGATGCAGATTGGGAAGGTTGTATTGATGACTGCCGAAGCACCAGTGGAGCAGCGTTCTACATGGGTGAGTGTTCAGTATCATGGCTAAGCAAGAAACAATCATCAGTATCTTTATCTACAGTCGAGGCAAAGTATATTGCAGCAGCATCATGTTGTACACAGGTACTTTGGATGAAACAAACTCTGACAAATATACAGGTTGAATATGATGCCCATTCCAATCTATTGTGATAATACAAGTTCCATCATTATCTCGAAGAACCCGGTGATGCACTCCAAAACAAAGCACATTCCAATCAAGTATCACTTTCTACGGGAGCAGGTTGCAGAAAAGAACATCAGAGTTGAGTATGTGGGCACAAAAGAACAAGTGGAAGACATCTTTACAAAATCACTTCCACAGGAAGCCTTTGAATATCTTCGCCAAAGACATGGAGTTATTTCCACACCAAAATGAATTATTTTTTAATGCTTATCTTATATGTCTTAGATGTACACGAGGAAGCACCATAAGAGGACAATTCAGTCAGGGGGAGCAGCCTCGGATGGAAAGATACCTTTGTCATTGATGACAAAGGGGGAGAGATTTATCATATGTAGAGGACAAAGGCATGGTTCCAGGGGGATCATGAATGATATGATTTCAGTATTGCATCAGAGTGTTGTCATCAATACCAAAGGGGGAGATTGTTGATTAAGGTTGGTTGTCATTGATGTCAACCCTTGAAGAAAGCCCTGTAGCACAAAGGTTTGGGTAATGGACCCAATATTTTTTTATGTAAATATGACTCATTATGAACTCCAAAGTGGTCCCCGTATGGTGAAAGCCCTCGTGGGAAGACGCTTTGCAGTTAAGTGTCTTATTGTCATTGATAAGGAGTACAAATGGATGAACTCCAAAGTGTTCCCCTTATGTTGAAAGCCCTCACGAGAAGACGCTTTGCAGTTAAGTGTCTTATCATGGTTGATAAGGAGTACAAATGGATGAACTCCAAAGTGGTCCCCTTATGGTGAAATCCCTCATAGGAATATTCTTTGCGATGAAATCCAAAGTGGTCCCCTTATGGTGAAATCCCTCACAGGAAGACGCTTTGTGGTTGAGTTATCCTAGTGGTATGGTTAGAGAACCCATGATTAATTATGGAATAATGAGATGAAGATCAGTCAATTTGTCAGTGAAACTATCCTAGATGGATAGTGCTTGTCAAGCCATTTTCGGTGGTATGTGGAACGTCACATAATTCCTTATGGTTTGAGAGTTGTGGCCTTATGAAATTGGAGGACCCTCATATGTTGGCTTGAAGCCCCAAAAGATAAAAGAAGTCAAATTGCTTGCAAAGAAGAAATTATTTAAATAATAAAGTGAAGTGACAAAGTCAAAGAGGATTATTTAAATAATAAAGTGAAGTGATGAAGTCAAAGAGGATTATTTAAATAATAAAGTGAAGTGACGAAGTCAAAGAGGATTATTTAAATAATAAAGTGAAGTGACGAAGTCAAAGAGGATTATTTAAATAATAAAGTGAAGTGACAAAATCAAAGAGGATTATTTAAATAATAAAGTGAAGTGA
>JZKD02S1402964.1:73480-90062 GCA_000966675.3 Picea glauca
ATTTGAAGATTTTTCTGCATAATGACCTGAATGTGTTCTAGGTTTATTCCTAGCCTCATCACTTTTCTTCTTATGACAGTCTTTAACCATATGTCCAAGTCGACCACAATAAAAAACAACTTTTTGACTCATTTCTATCAAATTGCATACCTTGACTTGGAGATTGTCTTCTCTGCGATGAACTGCCTCTCTGCCATGAACCGTCTCTCTGCCATGAACTACCTCCTCTACCTCTTACTCTTGATCTCCCTCTCACAGATCTATTATTTGACCACAGTGCCAAATCTTTACTCGGAGGCTTCAGATTCCTGTGCCTCTCTTCCTCTTGCAGCAAAATACCTGTCAGTTCTTCAAACGTAGGAGGTTTCTCCCTTGCTGCAAGACCTGTTATGAACATATGATAGTCTTCTAGCATACCGTTTAAGGTAATAGTCACTAGATCAGTATTGGAAACAGTTTCCCCTATATTTACTAACTTGTCTTTCACCTCTTTAATGCGACCCAAAAATGAACTAACAGATTCATTTCCATCCATCTTAATGCCTAGCAATTTAGTTTTCAGGAACAAAATGTGATTTGTGTTGCTAGTTTCATACAAAGATTTAAGAGTTTTCCATGTTTCAGCAGAAGTTGTAGCATCTCTAATATGTGGAATTATGCTATCTTTAACTGACATGTGCAACAATACCTTTTCCTTGTTTTCACGCTTCTCCCAGTCTTGGATATGTGCTGCTGTCGCACCTGCAACTGCAACAGGTTTCAGGTCAGTTTCATTCGCAATCTTCCAGACACCATAGCCCTCCATGAGCGTCTGCATCTTGAATTTCCAGTTAATGAAGTTCGAGCCATCTAACTTGTTGGCTTCGTTGAGGTAGGTCTCTGCCAACGGATTCTCCATCGCTGCAATTTAGTCTCTGCAAGAAAATCACCAAGGATATGCAACTTTTTGTCGAGTGTTGAGCAGTCTGTCGCTCTGCCTTTCAAATCCACTGATCCAACTATATTTCTATTATCAACTTAAATCATACATGCATCCACCTTTACATCATACATGCATCCATGCATGCACCTTTAAATCATCCACCTCAAAATTTCTTACCCACTTTAAATATTAAAAAAAAAATCCTTAAAAGAAACCTCCCCTTTTTGTTTTAATACATATGCATGCACTTTATCGACTTTTAATAATAATAATAAAAAAGTGAATAACCATTTTCACCTTATGCTTTAATAACAAATATCCATTTAATAAAAAAAGCGTATCCACTTAATAAAAAACGTGAGTGAGCTTCAAAATCCACTTTCAAAGCCCACGCATGCAAACTTGAGCACGCACCAAATTAATCCACGTCACCTGGGCACGGATTCCAGCAGCCACACCAAATATTGCAAGCGTGTCTCTCTCTCCCGTCGGCTCACGCAGCAAAATAAAATAACTCACGATGATTATCAACACCTCCATGCATGAAAACTTAGGGGTTTATCGCTCACGGATCTTCTTTCCACAAGTCCACGCGACCTCCTCTGATCCTCGTGGCCGTCACGATTTACTTTGATCAACTTGCATAAAATACCACAATAAATCATTTATTGCAATAAAGAAATAAGCATCATGATCAATTCTTCATTAGAGACTAATACCAAAGTGAGACAGAACAGAGATGATAGTAAGAAAAAGACTGATTTTTCACCATTAAATATTCTGGAGTTTTCTCCTCAACCATTGGAACCTCCTATCAAGTTACGATCTATCTTAAATAACAAAATCTCTAAGAAAAACCTCTTTAGAATTCGCCATTGTTGATATTATGGTAGTTGCGGGAGGTATTAACCTCCACGTGTAACCCTGACAAGAATAGAATATTATGGGAAGCAAGAAGAAACCCTAAAGCATTGGACATAACCCTAGAAGACAAGTCAGCTAAAGGAAATATTTAATATTAAGTTTTTAGCCTCCAGAATGAGAAGTTGGCCCAGATAGCTAAGCATGAGGAGTATAAATACAGGACACCATAGCTCATTTGAGAGACACAGCTCGCAACTACAGAAGTCTAGTTCGCACTTCAGAAATTCAGCAAGTGTGTAAGTCTGGAGAGTAGTTGCAGTTGCAGCTACTGCAACTAGTATTTTCAGTTTTAGGCTTGGACTTTCTCTTGGTTATGGTTTGGAATTTCTGCTTGGTACGCTAGCTCTAAAGAGTGGTACGCTACCTTGATTGGCTTTTTGACCTAGGGTTTGCTTCCAGAATTATTCTCTCTATCAAGGTTAACGTGCTCGGGGGTGGCTTCGGCCTATGGTTGGATGACAATATTGATATATTGTCTATGGTTAAACTAACACACCTATTATTTCTAACAAGTTATGGGCCCACACTATCTTCGGACAGTCTAATCGTTGGAAGATAGATTGGGAGGATTTTTCTCAGTTACAGTTGTAGTTGCAGTCAAAGCTTTTATCGCAGCAACGAAACCATAACCCTCTTGTTAAGACACCTTAAGTGAAGAGATTGACATAATTTTTGGATAGCCTAGTGCACCCTAACCTAGCGTACCTCCTAGTACTCTCAGCAAGCTAAGACATCAAGTTTGATTTTTTGGTCAAAGTCAAAGGTTGACCAAGTCAAAGCAGTCATGACCTACTCTATGAAGTCATAAAACAAGTTAGAAGGGGCTTCTAACTTCAGAGCATGGAAGACAAGGATTGATCTCATCTTTGCCAAGAATAAAGTGTTGGATATCGTGAAAGGAAAGATCGTGGAACCACAGTTTGAAGAAGGAAAAGAGAAGGAACCTCAAAACGTTGTAGTTATGGAGAATTTCAAAGACAATGACATCAATGCCATGACTATCATAGTGGACTCTGCAAAAGACCACTTAATACCCTACATCTCTCATCTTGTCTCATCTAAGAAGATGTACGATGCCCTAACTAACCTCTTCTCGTCCAGAAACATTGGACAAGTAATGAGTCTGAAGAATGAGCTTCGTGACATTAAAATGAATCATGATGATAGCATAACATCATACCTTGTGAGAATCTCTCAGTTAAGAGATCAACTACAAGCTATTGAAGAAATCATTTCAGAGAAGGAACTGGTAAATAAAGTACTCAATGGTCTTCCCAAGACATGGGCTGCATTTGCCGCAAGCATGAACACAAGAAAGGAGTATCCCACATTTGAATAAATTTGGACTTACTGTGCACAAGAAGAATCAAGGATTAACGCAAAAGAGAATCCCAAAAGAAATACGATGATCAAGCTTTCATGGCAAAGTTCAAGAATTTCAAGAATAAGAAAAAGTTTGGCTCAAGGAAGAAACCAAATCAAGAAAATGATATGTCAAAGATACAATGCTTCAACTATCAAAAATATGGTCACTACAAGAACCACTGTCCTAAGTTAAAATAAAGGAAGGAAACAGACGAAGCAACAATTTCCAAAGAAAGGGAACCTTCAAAGAAAGTCAAGCATGATAAAACAGACTTCTTCTTCTAAGTTAAGGTAACAATATTAATCAAAGCTCTTGTATATACCATGTTTACATAGTTCCTGTACATATCATGTATATCTATTTCTTAGAATAAAATATATTCAAGGGAATCAATACCTATGGAAGAATAAAAGGATAAGGATTGTTACCATGATGACTACAAGTCAAGCAATACACATGAAAAGATGAAGTATGTTTACAATATTTGGTAACAGTTCCTGTGGAAGCTATTATATAAGTAAAAACTGCCAGATAAGTTGAAATCAGAATCAAACCTCAAGAGACCTAGAAGAAGTCAAAACAGAAAGAAGTCAGCAACCAAGAGGAAATTAGAAAAAGACTTGTGACACCTTACAGAAGGAAATAAGAATGTAGACGAAAGTGTGGACTATCTTAGATGGAGGAAGATGATTACAGAATTCCAAAAGAAGAGCATGCATTAATGCATGAAGCAAGGATTAGGATGGAGCTAATCCTAAATAATATGATCCATTGAGGATTATGAAGTATCTATCCATATTCCCATTGAAAGTAGCAACCATGAAAAGTAGCACGTGTTTAGTTTGACTCTATAAAAAGTCTTCTCCGAAAAGAAGCCTTAAAGTATCCTAGTTGTCCATCTACATCCATGATCCTATGATGAAAGGAAGAAGTTGAAATCCTCGGGGCATGAAAACTATAGAAGACCCATAGACCCAAGATCTAAAGAGAGACATGAGGAAGAACATGAAGATTCCAAGAAAGAAAGAAAATCCAGAACAACCAGTTATTATATCGAGAATCACAAGACTACCAGCTTGGTTTGAACTCACTAAGAAGCAATCAAGCAGAAGAAATGGAAGTTATGATAAAGAACAGTGTGAAAAATGCTTATGGGTAAAATCATGAATATGAGTAACACTTTCGTGACAATCGGGTCTCAAAAATTCCTAGCGGCAATATTTCGGTCGAAAAAATGTTTCTAGGAATTTTTTCGGCTAAAAATTTGCACGTCAAATTGAACGAGGCCCTGATGGCACCCTTGAAATTTGTGTACAATGTTTTTTGGATGAAATATTTTCCTGTGGTAAGCATATTTCAGTCGATAGAATTTTCGGCCGAAACGTTTATTTTTAACGGATTCCGTTAAAAACTAGGTTTCGGTCGAAAGACTATTTCGGCCGAAAACATGAGATTGGGATTGAAAACAAAAACCAGAGAATTGTCCCAAGCTTACCTGAACTTCGAAGGTTGCGGACTCCTGCAAATACTGATAATTTGGTTTCGAAAATGACACCAGCATTTCCAAAATTGAATCTACTTTCAATTCCTATAATTTGTTTTCATTTTCTTTATTTTTATCTTATTTTTTTTATTTTTATTTTTAAATCACTGCATAATATTTTCAGCAAACATTATGATTCGGTAAAATGAAATATCGGTATCTCTAAAAATATAAAGTGAAAAATTTAGAAAAAAATATATTCATAATCCTTAAACTGTTGTTTTCAAAAGGGTATATTTAGATTTTAGTTTTAAGTAAAAATTTAGATAGATACAAGGTGTAGAAAAACATGTGTTTAAAATCTGCAATGTTTTCAGCTTGGTCAACTTCAAAAAAATCTAGAAATTATAATATTCATCCGTTAGATTCAAAATTGTAGTCATAATAAAATAGAGTGTTTTTAAATTGTTGAAGTATATTTCGTTTCTTAAAAACATAAGTTTAATAATAGATACATTGTTGTAGAAAAAAGTTACTCATTATTATTCCTTTCATGTTTAAGGAACATATTGTTAAATAATTGTCAAATTGACATATCAAATCATGATAAAAAAAATGGAAAAATAGTCATTGGAAAGATAACAAAATTCTTCACAAGTTTTGTTTTTACTGTAAAGTGAAATTCTAAATAAAAAAAAATACTTTTGTATGCCGGAATTTGAAGAACTTGTGAAAATACGATTTTTTTTCTCATAAAACAAGCAAAAGTGTAACTCATCTTCATGATTTCACCCTTATGAATGGAAGCATTGCAAGATTCAAAATTTATTCCAGAAGGAGGGAGAAGACTATGACAACAGCTTGTTCCAGATATACCTCTTGTAGTATCCATGGATTGGAATTTACATGTAAAAGATTGTTCTTCCCAATAAAGCAAGTGAGAAAGAATCTTATACCAGAAAGAGACCCATGTATGCAGATATAAGAAGACCTTGTATGGATTCAAACAACTTGATGAAGAGTATCTCATATACAGCATAAGCATGGTGAAAACTTTCTATGACAGAGATAGTGTATCAGAATAGTTACTCAGAAGTATGGGTTGATGGATTGTTAAGCCATGGAAAACTCTCATGATGACAGAAGAAGTACTACTTGGATATGTTTCAGTTTCAGCCTTACCATGATGTCATGAACTAGCAGGAAACAAAATTGTTGAATTCGACCATGATATACTGTAATGATCAGAGCTATATGAAGCCTTCAGAGAAAACCAGTGTTCCATGACAGACCGAAGTACATTGAGATCAAGCATTACATTCTCCGTAATGAAGTCCAGAAAAGAGAAGTGGTTCTCCAATATATCTCCATAGATGAGCAAATAGTAGATATTTTTATAAAGACTTTGTCCAAGATGAAAAAGTTTGTGTACTTAAGAAACAAGTTGGGGCTCGTGGAGATGACTTCCTTATTGAAAAAGGAAGATATTAATCCCAGGTTGGGAGGGAGCACTGATGTGTTATTGGTTTATGGAGGGTCATTTTTCAGTTTGAAAAATGGTCCAGGATGAGCAATTCCTTTCCAGTTTGGAAAGTGGTTTGAGATTTCTGACAGACGAGCATTTTCCAGTTCGGAAAATGGTCCAAATCAGACAGTCATTTTCGTAATGAAAATGGTTCGATAGATTGTTGATGTACCATAGTCAATGATTCCCCTTGTGGCCAATGTGGGGGAATCATCTAGGAAATTCATTCTTCTTGGAAGTCACTCTGAGTATTGGTCAAGTAGAATGGTCCGCCTCATCGGGCAGTCATTCTTTCGAAGTTCACAGTTGTGAGCAGTTTCGAAGAATGGTCTGTTTTGGAGGTTGGTACAGGAAAGTCATTTCCATTAGGAAATGGTCCGGACAGTCATTCCCTAGGAAAGACTCATTCTATCAAGGTTGCACTATGATTAGTGTTGTAGGAATGGCCCAGTTAGGTGAATGGTCTAGGTTTAGCAATCAGGGATAGGCATTCCCTAGGGCAGACTCATTCTCTCTAGGTTGCACTATAAATAGTGTCGTAGGAATGGCCTAGTTAGGTGAATGGTCCAGGCTCAGAAATCATGGACAATTATTCTTCTATGCTTGAGAGTAGTCCATATAGCCCATGGCTGATGTTTCACCTTCTGAGGGAAGATTTTCTTCCAGATCTCACAGATGTGAGTGGAAGAATGGCTCAGATGACTTAGTTTATATCATGATATTGTCTTATGCAGGTTGATATCGGATGATATGATTTCTTTAGAGACTTTATGTCTCTGGACAGTAGATGTATGCTACTGTGATGGATGTGTTCCATTGTTTGTGACTATGTGTCACTGATTATGTAGTTGTGTGCTACTTGGTGTGGTTGTGTACCACTGGATAGTAGTTGTGTACTACTATGGATAGACACAATTGTGTTTTATTGAATGCCATTATTCTAATTTCCATGTAGACTATCACTAGTGTTGGAAATTATTATCATCTAGATGAATAGTCATTATGCTAGTGGACAAACATTCTCCAGACGAAAAATGGTCCAGGACATTTATTATTATAGGACGTATGTCTGGATTAGAAGAATAGTCCTTGTATCCCATGGTGTGGCTTCCAACATCTGTTGAAATAGTTATTCTTCTAGAACATATGTCTGGATTAGAAGAATAGTTCTTATATCACTTTATAAAGTGAGTGACTTATTCAACATCATGCTTGATTACTCAGATGGAGTATGGATTCAACAGATGATGCAGTTGATGATATCAGATGATACTGATAGTGATGATGGTGCTTGTGATCTAATCATGAGATAGCCTATGTGGCTATGATGGTGCTACCAGTTGAATGGTATGTTTGTGCTCAAGACCATTTCATTCAATACCTCCCTAGCTAGTAGGGATTTTTGATATTATGGTAGCTGCGGGAGATAATAACTTCCATGTGTAATCTTGACAAGAATATAATATTCTGGGAAGCAAGAAGAAACCCTAAAGCATTGGACATAACCCTAAAAGACAAGTCGACTAAAGGAAATATTTAATATTGAGCTTTTAGCCTCCAGAATGAGAATTCAGCCCAGATAGCTATGGAGGAGCAGTATAAATAAAGGACACCAAAGATAATTTGAGAGACACGCCTCACAACTACAGAAATCTAGTGCGCACTGCAGAAATTCAGCAAGTGCGCAAGTTTGGAGAGTAGCTACAGCTACAAATACTGAAACTAGTATTTTTGGTTTTAGGCCTGGACTTTCTCTTGGTTATGATTTGGAATTTTTGCTTGGTACACTAGCTCTGAAGAGTGGTATGCTACCTTGATTGGCTTTTAGACCTAGGGTTCGCTTCCAGAATTATTCTCTCTGTCAAGGTTAAGGTGCTCGAGGGTGGCTTCGGCCTATGGTTGGGTGACAATATTGCTACATTGTCTATGGTTAAACGAACACACCTATTATTTCTAACAGCCACCTCATTTCATCGTAGGATTATATGCCTTATAAAGGCATGGTAACAGGTGTACAACAAGTAGATAACAAAATGTTATTTTGCAGAAAAATGTTGGCAATGTATTGAACAACCCTTAACAACTGGTGATGTGGCTTTACTGCATGCAACTCCTTGAGGTGAGTGGCCTTCTAATGTGCAACTGAACCTCTGAATTTTTGTATGAGTTCAAATTGAAACCTGGAAATCCATCTCGCCTTCAAAATCTTCATAAATCTAAGCTCACGGCATAGCACTGCAAACTGTCCTAAAAATCCTCGTTCGCAACGCAGTGAGTCCAGGCATTGTGAACTTTCCTGTAGAAGCTCAGTTTCTTGCAAAAAAGATTATGACCTTTAAAACTTGTACCAAAAGTAGGATAAGCCTTCCATAAATGTTTCAAAATCCTTACAACATGAATTCATCTTTGGAAAAAACAAATGAAGATGCTAACTTAAGCTCAAAATCCAAAATCATCATTTAGTGTTGTAACTGCATGCAAAAAGTAAACCATGAAAAAAATGATGTTGATGTGAAAGAGCATCTTATATTCATCTTTTGGTTATGGTACTCCTTATAGTAGCCACCTTATCCATAATATATTAATTCATTTTTTCCACTTCCTCTCTGAAAGGCTATAACTCTACTTTTAATTTCTTGATTTCAGCTTGGCAAGCTCTCTTTTGCTTATATACATTCTTGAGTTTCCTGTGAAGGGGCAGAGACCTCTTAGCCATGAACCTTGCTTTATAAATTGTCTCATCATATAGATATAACATCTTCTTTAGCTTGATTCAGGACTCCAAATCTTCCTTTTTCAACTTGTCAATTTTAGTTTTTGCATCCTTAAGCGGCCTCCTAAGTCTTTTAAAAGTAGGGTTACTTTCATGAGGAGAAGTGTTGAGATCAATAACCTCCATGGGCTTCTTGGAAAACTAAAATTTATCCTTTTTCTGAGCTGAAGCTTCTGTTGTATCATCTTCCATAGGGACATGTTGTTTAGTTGTTGATCTAGTAAAAGGTCTTCTAGATTTCACTATTTCTACAGCAACTAGTGGGGAAAAAACAAGTTTTTTGCCTTTCAATTTCCTTTCTTTGCTTGATGGTATTTCCATAAGTGTAGGTTTTACCATAAGTGAAACTTCTTTGTCAGGAGATTGTAAGGGACCACCTTCTTCTACTTTATCATTAGCCTGAAAATATTTATCACTCCTAGTCATCCTCCTCTTCTTGCTTGAATCTAAATGCACAATCTTCTCAATAGGGGTAGGAGTTTGTCCCCAGTGTGAGTCTGGGCTTCTACCCTAGTTGTCACTCTGCACCTTTCTCTTTTGTTGATGTCTACACAGAGCTCAAGATGCATAGCATAGGCGTGGAGGCAGCCTTGAAGGTGTTGATGCGCAAGGCTCGAGGGATGTTAGTTGCTCCAGTAGTCAACATTTTTGAAGCTTTCGGAGCTCCTCTCATTTGGTTCTTGGGGTGGTTAGGGTTTCTTCCTTAGTCATTTCCCTTTTTTCTCTCATCCGATTCCTCATCCGGACGACGTCCCTCTGCCTGTTCATGTTTTTGTTTAAAGGTAGCCGTGTTTTTTCTTTATGGTAGCTCCGCTCTGGTAGGCAATTAGGGTTTCTCTTGCACAGAGTTTTGTTCTAGTCAACGACGGATATGGTTTATTTTTTTGTTCGTCTTTGCCTCTCTATCCTCATCTTGATCCGATTTGGGGTTTCTTTGGTGGCTCTCTCTTGGTGATTTGTTGGCCAGGTGTTGGTTTGTTGGCCAGGTGTTAGGTCTATGGACCTGGGATCTTATGCATTGCGTATCTGTGCTGGGTTTTCTGCTTCTTTTTGGAGAATGGGTCATAGCTTTGAAGTCCACTATTGGGCATGCAGTGTTCTCACAGTTTGAGGTCCATCTTCGAGCGTGCAACTTCTGAACTACTTTCTTGTAGATGCAGGGTTTTCCCAGTCTATTTTGACTTGTTTTGTAATTTTGTTTAGCGGCTTATTAGCTAGATCTGGGCCCTCTCGGGCCTCTTTAATTTCTGCTCTTTTTTACCCATATTGGGGAAGTGCTATAGGCATTAGTTAAATGTAATTTTGGCTCTTTTTGTGGTTCCCTTACTATTTACTATATACCTGGCTATTTCCTAATAGTATGTATCTACCTGCGAATGTAATTTTGTACCTCCTTAATGAAATTACAATTTTTTTCTATGGAAAAAAAAGGGGTAGGAGTTTGTCTTTTGGACTTTGGTGTAGGAGAAATATCTAACTAAAAATGTGATGCAGTTAAGAAAGTTTCCCAATCAGTGTTAGTCTTCTTCAACTCTTCCATTAATAACATCTTGATTAAACCAGAGTGAAAAACATTGGTGTCTACCTGCTTGGACTTAGCCTAGACTCTATCTCACATCTTGTGAATACTCCTAAAAAGGTAAAATGGAAGGTTCATGGATTCTTTCCCAGTGAAGTGTAGTAGTAATTTGATATGGTATTGATATACCATATTGAACCTTCCTTTACATGTGAAGTACCATTGGATGACCCTGAGCATCTAGTCAAAATATTCTAGCATGTGACTTCTAGACACTCCTTTGGATAGTTTGTCTCCTTGATATTCAGGTTTAAAGAATTCCTTGTAGAAAGAAGAGTTTAAAGACATGGATTTGAACCACTTCTCACCACAATCAGGTATTTTTGTGGCTACAGAAATAGAATGCTCATGTGAAAAATAGTTGCTATGTGAAATATAGAATAAAATATGGATTTCTAGGGTTTGATTACAGAGTTGACATACTTAGGGTTCACCAGTCTGAAAAACTTATACACAACAATAGTGTGAAGTTGAGAAAACTGCAAGTAGGGAATGCTAATAGGGACAACAATTCAATTTGATTGAAACTGCAAATAGGCAAAAATAGACAGCTCTGTGTAAATAAAGGGTTTGCTGTGCCAACAACCAGTTCGCAGCGCCAGTCTGCAACGCAATTGAACTAGGCTTTATGAAGGATTGGAAAGACTTTCCATGTCTAAGACGGAACATATAATGACTGGTTAAAACTGAGGCCTTAGATAGATTTCAATTTTGACAATGCTTTGGTCAATCAAAAGACAGAGGGTTCGCAGCTCCAGTCTGTAGTGCACAATTTGCAGCACGGGGTTATAATGGACAGTTTGCAGCGCAGAATTGGCAGTGGGTAATATTACTACTTGCAAGAGGAAACTGTAGGATGCCCCTGTGAGATAAAAATATTGAACAATAACCAGGGTTTAGAACACCATAATTGTGGGTTTTAATGGTGCAGAGAGTTGGCAGCGCATTGAACATTTAATACCTTGCAACGCAGGAACAATACACAACAGTTTTACATTCTCAATCAACCATTTAAGCAGCATGCAATCGTCAAAGGATTACATGGTGTGTTTGAACTTAGGCTAGTTCTTTGTGAACTCGAGTTGGACTTAAAAGGAAAAATCCAATATTTTTCAATATATTACAGCAAGTTTGCAGCGCTAGTTTTCAAACTCTAGTAGCGTGATTCATGGAAACGGTTAGAGTTGTTCCTTGACATAATCTTGAAAATCATAATGAATTGAATGCGTTGAAGATGATGATATCTCCCCTGACATGTTTTCAAAGTGAAATTATGAGATATTAGTGCATAAGGTACTTCTTGGTATGTTGTGAACTTTTAGGTAAGTTGGCAGAAGGTAAATAGGACATCTGACTTTACCTTCAGATGATTGAAAATGACATAAGTGGAACTTTTATACACACCCTTGAGACAAGACATATGATGATAATGATTTTAAGATCAGGGGTGTGACACATACTGGCCCTTATTTCCTTCATGATAATAAACAGTACCATGATACCAAGGCTCTAACCAAGACCTAAAATAAGACTATGCTCATGAAAAAATCAAACATGAGTTATGTCATGAGACATAATTCCAAAACCTAAAATTAAACAACCCTATGACTCAAAACAAGACAAATCCAAAGATGTTTTGACCCCTATACATCCTATGTGCTAACATCTGGCTCCACAGGGGATGGAGACCTCCCTATGAGGCTCCAAGAACATGCAGTTCCAATGCCTTATACATTAGGCAAGGAGATGCAGCCACCCAGGCTTTATAAAAAGTATTTCTTTATAAAATGCCCATTTACTGGGCCACCAGGAATTTCAACATCTTCCAAATTCTGCAAATTAAACATATTATTTTGCAAAAATTCAGAAATTTCAAAAGGACCAACCCAAAGGGCTTTGAATTTACCATGTTTTCACTTATCTTGTCTTTGAGCATCCCACTTGAATACTAGGTCTCTAAGATGAAAATTTTCTTTCTTCACATTGTTGTCAAAAACTTCTTTGATTTTTTGTTGATGACTCTATGCTTTCTCAAAAAAATGCTCCCTAGTTTGTTGTACTTCCACAAGTTAATGCATCCTCCTAATCATGTCATTTGGTTCCCCTTCTTGATCTTGAAGAAACTTTTCCACAGGTAAGGCTAATTGAGTAGGGAAAACAACTTCAATTCCATAAACCAATTGAAATGGTGTAGTGCCAATTGACCTTTTGGTGGTTACTCTATTTTCCCATAGGGAAAACTTCAACTTTGAATCCCATGACTTCTTATTATCTTCCAGTCATTTTATGATGATCTTCACTAAGATTTTGTTGGAGGAGTCTGCTAAGCCATTACCCTGAGGGTAATATGGAGTAAAGTGGATAAGTTGAATACCAAGTTTTTCACAAAACTTTACCATAGGTTCAGCTTTAAAGGTTGCAGCATTATCAATAACAATTTTATTGGGACAACCAAACCTTGGTAGAATATCTTCCAGTAAATCAATAGCTACTTTGTGTGTTACATTTCTTGTGGGAATGGCTTCTATTCACTTAGTAAAGTAATCAGCAGCAGTCAGAATCCAACGATGTTGGTCACTTGAGGATGGATGAATTTCTCCAATAGAGTCTAACCCCCACTGCTGAAAAGGGCCAAATACCACTATGGGTTTCAGAGGAAAAGATTTTAGTTGTTATTTTCCTAAGAATTTATGACATTTGTCACAAGTCCTGCTATTTTCACACACATCAGTGAATAAACTAGTCCAGAAATATCCAGCTCTAAGTATCTTGTATGTTGTAGTCCTCCATAAGTGATGGCCTCCACATAGACTCCCATGAAATTCAGTCATAGTTTGTTTTGCCTCTTCTAGATCTAAACATCTTAAAATCACCCCTAAAGGATCTTTCCAACATAGAATCTGATCAACAATGCAATACATGAATGCTTTAAGTTTCAAATCCTTCACTTTTGTCTTCTTAGGTCCAGTGGGACACTGTAAATTTTGCAAGAAATAGATAAGTTCCTTATACCAATCACATTTTGCCAATTTTGAATTGATTTGCAAGTTGTTGATAGGAATATCATATTGTTGATTTATAGAGTTAGTACTCATGAAATTTACTCCCAGTGCCTTACAATTGGATTTAGCCAACAATCTAGCTAAACCTTGACCCTTCACCAACTTGGTGGGTTTCACCTCAAGATCAAACTTCAAAACCTTGGCAATCCACTTACTTATTTTCCCATCTATATCAGGCTAAATTAGAATTTCTTTCACAGAGCTTGAAGGAACATAAGCAATAATTTTTTAATGAAGAGCATATACCCGAAAAGATTATATATCTTTGACTAAAGCATAAGCTTGTTTCTCCATAATGTCATTTTTCACTTCAGCCTCTCTCAAGGCTCTACTGAAAAAAGAAATAGGCTACTCCATTCCATCTGAATTCTTCTGAACAAGGATAACAACTAATGCATCATTTGAGGCAAAGGAAAAAATCAAAAATTCCTTTGAGTAGTCAGGACTGATTAAAACAAGAGCATCATCCAGTGCCTATTTTATTTGCTCAAAATAACTCCTAGCTTCTTGTGTCCATTTTACTTCATTCCCTTTTCTCAACATGGTAGTGATGAATTTCACTAACTCAACAAAGTTAGATATAAATATCCTCAAAAAAATTATCTTATGTAAGAAGGAATGAATTTCTTTCTTGGACCTTGGAAGAGAAAGAGTTTTGATAGTCTCTACTCCATTTGGATGAATTTTTACTCCTTTAGCTAAGACAATATGTCCTAATAGCTTACCTTCCTTCATGGAAAAAAGAGACTTCTTCATATTAAGGGACAACCCATATTTTCTGAATTTCGGAAATACCTTCTCCAATTGTTGGTAATGATCTTGATCAGACTTGGAAAACATTGTGATATCATCCAAGTAGATAACCATAAACTTGTCTTTTAATGCAATGTCTATTGCACGTTGGAAAGTTTCCCCTGCATTCATGAGACCAAAAGGAATCTTGGCATACATGAATGTACCCCAAGGAGTAGTAAATGTTGTCTTTTCTCTGCCCTCTGGTAACACAAAAATATGATTGTATTCCTAAAACCCATCAATCATTGAGATCCTTACTAAGCATGTCACCCTTTGCAAGATATGCTCCATTTTTTGTAAGGGATAGTTGTCTTTTTTGGAACACCTGTTTAAGTTTATGAAGTCAACACAAAGCCTAATCTCACCATTCTTCTTTCTGACAGGGACCATATTATCTATCCAATCAGAATACCTCAGAGTTATAATGATTTGGGCATCAAGTAGTTTTTTGACCTCTTTCTCCATAATAGAAAATAACATAGGGTTGATCTGCCTAAGTTTTTGTTTGAAAGGTTTGGTGTCATCTTTCAAAGGTATTTTATGTTCAATGATGTTAGTATCATAAATTTCCAATTCTTCATACTTCCATGCAAAAACATCAGCAAATTCTTTCAATAGTTTGATATATTCAGACCTTTGATTTTCTAACAAACTATTGGACAATTTAACATATTTGGGTTCCTCTTCAATATCTAGATTACATTCTATAAGATCTGCATTTTCATTAGAACCACTCACTTTCACAACCACATCATTTTTATCAAACAATCTCTCCAAGAGAACCAATCCTTTAGGAATGTGAGTGTTAGGCAACTGAACAATTTTGTGATCTGCAATCTTGTTCAGAAATTTATTAGCATGCAGATTTTTATCATCATCTGAATCTTGGTCAATATGAAGAGCAAAAAAATCATCTATTGTTTCCAAAAACCTCTTTAGTTCTTGATCATATTCAAAAACCTTCCAATTCTTGAAATTATCAGGTATAGCAAGTTTATATATCACCTCAACATCATACTTAAGCTTTGGAGGTAGTGGGATTTTAAAATTATTGGCAAAAGCAACTAAGGAATCATCCAATGTATTAGCCTCTCTGGGAACAAAACATATGTTGAAGGCTAAGAAAAAATTATCAATGAGGTCCCAAACCGCATTCCTGTAAGCTCTCAGTCTTGGATGCTTTGCTTGATAGATGTTCCTGACTTGATGCACAATCAGCTCTGCCTCTCCAAAAACTGACAATTCTTCAATTTTCATGTCCTTTGCAGCTCTAAGCCCCAAAACTAAGGCTTCATATTCTATTATGTTGTTTGTGGTTTCAAATTCCAGTTTGAAGGACAAATTTATGACCTCCTGAGTAGGAGAAATGAACACTACTCCAGTACCAACACTATCCTTGGAAGATGCACCATCAAAATACATTTTCCATGTTTGAGCACCTCGTCTAGTTGTTTCACATGTTGTTGGTGACTGAAGAAGATCAAAAAGGTGTATAATGCTAGATCCTAAATTAGTATCAACAACATAGATTTGATGGTTTGTTGGGTTGCCCTCGTCACTTATGAGATATGAAATTTGTGCTTCTTTATACAACCTTATGTGTTCACCCCCAAAGACTAGTATGGTAGCATAAGAAGATCCAATTGCAATGTCCCTCCTAACCTCTTGATCCATGATCTAGACAACAACATCCCAAATTTGGGAGGAACATCTGCAACTACAATATCCATGACTATGCTCTTCATAGGTAGTTGAAAAAGAGTAACAACTAGATCTTTAATAACTCCAAGACATTTTACTTTTCTTGAGTCAAAAGAGTACAAATCATGATATGCCTTATTAATTTCCATATCCAATTCATCCATGATAGCCTTAGACATCAATTTGTGGGATGCACCTGAGTCCATAAGACAATTGTACAAAAATTTGTCATGCACATTCAAAGAAGTGTAAAAGGGGGGAGAGGAGTCATCTTTGTCTTCTACCAGTGGTCCCAATATAACTAGAGGTTTCTCATGTTGCAAGTTAATTGAGTCTCTAGAATGGGGAAAAGATTCAGGTTGCAGCATTTTCGAAATAGATTTCTTGAAATCTTCATTTTTCATCAACTCTAGGAGTGGGACAGGAATCTTGATTTTCTGGATTTCATTCTC
>JZKD02S1402964.1:122309-140139 GCA_000966675.3 Picea glauca
AGAGCAACCCCATATCAATTACGGGGATACCAAATTCGGATGAAGAATTAGATAGAGATGGTCTCTCATCTTCTGATCTGATATATCTTTGGGGCAGAAGGTGGTTGGAAGCCAATTCCCGCACGATCGGGACTGTAAACCTCTTGGAAGATCCCTCAGCTGCCTTGTATGCCACTGCAGCATTCAACATTTTTTCTTGGAACAATTCCTATATATTTAAATCCGAAACCAATTCTACGCACTCACACTCAGCTCAGTAGGTATTGTGTGTGAGCAAATCAGACAGCCCATGAACTTTATAGGGTTTCGATGCTGCATCTGCCATAAAAAAAATTAATTTTACCTAATCCACAGGCTGAGCAGTGGCGGCGGCTCAGCGAATCATCACCCTCGACCGGATTGTAAACGACAGGAAAGTATATCGCTTGAACGTGTATTGACCCAGTTTTGATTGTGGAATTTAGGGTTAGGTATCAAATTATCGAAATCCCAGTCTTCTGGATAGGATTTTTTAAGATATTGCAGTCCCAGTCTTCTGGATAGGATTTTTTAAGATATTGCAGTCCCAGTCTTCTGGATGTTTCTTCCTTGCTTAGTAGTGCACGTTACTCTCTACTGTTCTCTTTTTCCCTAAATGTCTTCACTGCTCTACGTCACATGCCTTTATTGCCCTGCCGACATTGGCAAAGCAGCTCAGAAAAAGGAAAGAGAATAAAAGAAATAATTATTTTAAACAAAATAAATAATACAATTGATGAGATTTGCTTTTCTCTAAGTGAATAATTGCAATATTCATCGTATCATTGAGACAATCAGTTGACAGATTCGGGCACTAGTTCATCTTGGGATCTGCATATACACTTTCAGGGATCATTGTCCAGGCACAACCATGAAATGAGAACACCAATTTGGATTGAAGAGACTGAAAATAATAATAGAATTTATGTACTTCGAAAGTATTGAAAGAAATGTGGAAAATGGAATGTTTTTTTTACAAAGCAAAATCTATTTTAATATAATTTAGTTGTTAACAAGTAATAAGTATAATTACCATTCATTGCTATTCATGAATGTAAGTTGACTTATCATTGTTATTTAAATAAAACCACATGAATGCAAGTTGATTTATTATTGTTATTTAAAGAAAACCACCACCTTAATGTCTTGTAGATGTAAGTCTAATACCCATTAGAATGTGAATAATAATGTTTTAAAGAGTGTGACAAATGGATGTAAAACTCACTTTATGATGTCAATCACAAAACCTTCCATGAAATACACATCAACAAGAAAGGCTTTGAATAGCTTCAAATGAGTGTTAAGAGATATAAATGAAAGATAGAAAACTTAGCAAGGAAAGTGAAATATGTGGAGGAAAGTGAAATTATTTCTGGAACACATATAGAAGAAAACTCATTTGAATAAGAACTTCTTAATCCAAAGAGAAAAACACTTTGATCAACTTGCATAAAATACCACAATAAATCATTTACTGCAATAAAGAAATAAGCATCATGATGAATCCTTCATTAGAGACTAATACCAAAGTGAGACAGAACAGAGATGACAATAAGAAAAAGACTGATTTTTCACCATTAAAGATTCTTGAGTTTTCTCCTCAACCATTGGAACCTCCTATCAAGTTACAATCTATCTTAAATAACAAAATCTCTAAGAAAAACCTCTTTAGAATTCACCATTGTTGATATTATGGTAGTTGCGGGAGGTATTAACCTCCATGTGTAACCCTGACAAGAATAGAATATTATGGGAAGCAAGAAGAAACCCTAAAGCATTGGACATAACCCTAGAAGACAAATCAGCTAAAGGAAATATTTAATATTAAGTTTTTAGCCTCTAGAATGAGAAGTCGGCCCAGACAGCTAAGCAGGAGGAGTATAAATACAGAATGTCATAGCTCATTTGAGAGACACAGCTCGCAACTACAGAAGTCTAGTGCGCACTGCACAAATTTAGCAAGTGTGCAAGTCTGGAGAGTAGCTGCAGCTGCAGCTACTGCAACTAGTATTTTCGATTTTAGGCTTGGACTTTCTCTTGGTTATGGTTTGGACTTTCTGCTTGGTATGCTATCTCTAGAGAGTGGTACGCTACCTTGATTGGCTTTTAGACCTAGGGCTTGCTTCCAGAATTATTCTCTCTGTCAAGGTTAACGTGCTCGGGGGTGGCTTTGGCCTATGGTTGGGTGACAATATTGATATATTGTCTATGGTTAAACTAACGAAACCTATTATTTCTAACAAGTTATGGGCCCACACTATCTTCAGACAATCTAATCGTTGGAAGATAGACTGGGAGGATTTTTCTCAGTTACAATTGTAGTTGCAATCAAAGCTTTTATTGCAGCAACGAAACCCTAACCCTCTTGTTAAGACACCTTAAGTGAAGAGATTGACCTAATTTTTGGATAGCCTAGTGCGCCCTAACCTAGCGTACTTCCTAGTACTCTCAGCAAGCTAAGACATCAATTTTGAGTTTTTGGTCAAAGTCAAAGGTTGACCAAGTCAAAGCAATCATGACCTACTCTATGAATTCATAAAACAAGTTAGAAGGGGCTTCTAACTTCAGAGCATGGAAGACAAGGATTGATCTCATCCTTGCCAAGAATAAAGTGTTGGATATCGTGAAAGGAAAGATCATGGAACCACAGTTTGAAGAAGGAAAAGAGAAGGAACCTCAGAACGTTGCAGTTATGGGGAAGTTCAAAGACAATGACATCAATGCTATGACTATCATAGTGGACTCTGTAAAAGACCACTTAATACCCTACATCTTTCATCTTGACTCATCTAAGAAAATGTACGATGCCCTAACTAACCTCTTCTCAGCCAGAAACATTGGACAAGTAATGAGTCTGAAGAATGAGCTTTGTGACATGAAAATGAATCATGATGACAGCATAACATCATACCTTGTGAGAATCTCTCAGTTAAGAGATCAACTACAAGCTATTGAAGAAATCATTTCAGAGAAGGAACCGATAAATAAAGTACTCAATGGTCTTCCCAAGACATGGGATGCATTTGCCACAAGTATGAACACAAGAAAGGAGTATCCCACATTTGAAGAACTTTGGACTTACTGTGCACAAGAAGAATCAAGGATTAACGCAAAAGAGAATCCCAAAAGAAATACGATGATCAAGCTTTCACAGCAAAGTTCAAGAATTTCAAGAATAAGAAGAAGTTTGGCTCAAGGAAGAAACCAAATCAAGAAAATGATATCTCAAAGATACAATGCTTCAACTGTAAAAAATACGGTCACTACAAGAACCATTGTCCTAAGTTAAAGAAAAGGAAAGACGAGGCAACAATTTCCAAAGAAAGGGAACCTTCAAAGAAAGTCAAGCAGGATAAAATAGACTTCTTCTTCTAAGTTAAGGTAACAATATTAATCAAAGCTCTTGTATATACCATGTTTACATAGTTCATGTACATATCATGTATATCTATTTCTTAGAATAAAATATATTCAAGGGAAACAATACCTATGGAAGAATAAAAGGATAAGGATTGCTATCATGATGACTACAAGTCAATCAATACACATGAAAAGATGAAGTATGTTTACAATCTTTGGTAACAGTTCCTATGGAAGTTATTATATAAGTAACAACTGCCAGATAAGTTGAAATCAGAATCAAACCTCAAGAGACCTAGAAGAAGTCAAAACAAAAAGAAGTCAGCAACCAAGAGGAAATTAGAAAAAGACTTGTGACACCTTACAGAAGGAAATAAGAATGTAGACGGAAGCATGGACTATCTTAGATGGAGGAAGATGATTACAAAATTCCAAAGAATAGCATGCATTAATGCATGAAGCAAGGATTAGGATGGAGCTAATCCTAAATAATATGATCCATTAAGGATTATGAAGTATCTATCCATGTTCCCATTGAAAGTAGCAGCCATGAAAAGCAGCACGTGTTCAGTTTGACTCTGGAAAAAGTCTTCTCCGAAAAGAAGCCTTAAAGTATCCTAGTTGTCCATCTACATCCATGATCCTATGATGAAAGGAAGAAGTTGAAATCTTCAGGGCATGAAAACTATAGAAGACCCAAGAGCTAAAGAGAGACATGAGGAAGAACATGAAGATTCCAAGAAAGAAAGAAAATCCAGAACAACCAGTTATTATACCGAGAATCACAAGACTACCATCTTGGTTTGAACTCACTAAGAAGCAATCGAGCAGAAGAAATGGAAGTTATGATAAAGAACAGTGTGAAAAATGCTTATGAATGGAAGCATTGAAAGATTCAGAATTTCTTCCAGAAGGAGGGACTAGACTATGACAACAGCTTGTTCCAGATATACCTCTTGTAGTATCCATGGATTGGAATTTACATGTAAAAGATTGTTCTTCCCAATAAAGCAAGTGAGAAAGAATCTTATACCAGAAAGAGACCCATGTATGCAGATATAAGAAGACCTTGTATGGATTCAAACAACTTGATGCAGACTATCTCATATACATCGGAAGCGTGGTGAAAACTTTCTATGACAGAGATAGTGTATCAGAATAGTTACTCAGAAGTATGGGATGATGGATTGTTAATCCATGGCAAACTCTCATGATGAGAGAAGAAGTGCTACTTGGATATGTTTCAGTTTGAGCCTTACCATGATGTCATGAACTAGCAGGAAATAAAATTGTTGAATTCGACCATGATATATTGTAATGATCAGAGCTATATGAAGCCTTTAGAGAAAACCAGTGTTCCATGACAGACCGAAGTACATTGAGATCAAGCATTACATTCTCCATGATGAATTCCAGAAAAGAGAAGTGGTTCTCTAATATATCTCCACAAATGAGCAAATAGTAGATATTTTGGTAAAGACTTTGTCCAAGATGAAAAATTTTGTGTACTTAAGAAACAAGTTGGGGCTCGTGGAGACGACTTCCTTATTGAAAAAGGAAGATATTACTCCCAGGTTGGGAGAGAGGACTGATGTGTTATTGATTTATGGAGGGTCATTTTTCAGTTTGAAAAATGGTCCAAGATGAGCAGTTCCTTTCCAGTTCAAAAATTGGTTTGAGATTTCTGACAGACGGGCATTTTCCAGTTCGGAAAATGGTCCAGATTGGACAGTCATTTTCGTAATGAAAATGGTTCGATAGATTGTTGATGTACCATAGACAATGATTCCCCTTGTGGCCAATGTGGGGGAATTGTCTAGGAAAGTCATTCTTCTTGGAAGTCACTCTAAGTAGTGGTCAAGTAGAATGGCTCGCCTCGTCGAGCAGTCATTCTTTTGAAGTTCACAGTTGTGAGCAGTTTCGAATAATGGTCCATTTTGGAGGTTGATGCAGGATAGTCATTTCCATTAGGAAATGGTCCGGACAGTCATTCCCTAGGAAAGACTCATTCTATCTAGGTTGCACTATGATTAGTGTTGTAGGAATGGCCTAGTTAGGTGATTGGTCCATGTTTAGAAATCAGGGATAGGCATTCCCTAGGGCAGACTCATTCTCTCCAGGTTGCACTATAACTAGTGTCGGAGGAATGGCCTAGTTAGGTGAATGGTCCAGGCTCAAAAATCATGGACAATTATTCTTCTATGCTTGAGAGTAGTCCATATAGCCCATGATGTGAGTGGAAGAATGGCTCAGATGACTCAGTTTATATCATGATATTGTCTTATGCAGGTTGATATCAGATGATATGATTTCTTTGGAGACTGTATGTCTCTGGACAGTAGATGTATGCTACTATGATGGATGTGTTCCATTGGTTGTGACTATGTGTCACTGATTAAGTAGTTGTGTGCTACTTGGTGTGGTTGTGTACCACTGGATAGTAGTTGTGTACTACTATTGATAGACACAGTTGTGTTTTATTGAATGGCATTGTTCTGATTTTCATGTAGACTATCACTAGTGTTGGAAATTATTATCAGCTAGATGAATAATCATTATGTTAGTGGACAGACATTCTCCAGATGAAAAATGGTCTAGGACATTTATTCTTATAGGACGTATGTCTGGATTAGAATAATAGTCCTTGTATCCCATGGTGTGGCTTCCAACATCTGTTGAAATAGTTAATCTTCTAGAACATATGTCCGGATTAGAAGAATGGTTCTTATATCACTCTATAGAGTGAGTGACTTATTCAACATCATGCTTGATTACTCAAATGGAGTATGGCTTCGAGAGATGATGCAATTGATGATAGCAGATGATACTAATAGTGATGATGGTGTTTGTGATCTAATCATGAGATAGCCTGTGTGTCTATGATGATGCTACCAGTTGAATGGTATGTTTGTGCTCAAGACCATTTCATTCAATACCTCCCTAGCTAGGAGGGATTTTTGATATTATGGTAGCTGCAGGAGGTATTAACCTCCATGTGTAACCTTGACAAGAATATAATATTCCAGGAAGCAAGAAGAAACCCTAAAGCATTGGACATAACCCTAGAAGACAAGTCAACTAAAGGAAATATTTAATATTGAGCTTTTGGCCTCCAGAATGAGAATTCGGCCCAGATAGCTAAGAAGGAGCAGTATAAATAAAGGACACCAAATCTAATTTGAGAGACACAGCTGGCAACTGCAGAAATCTAGTGCGCACTGCAGAAATTCAGCAAGTGTGCAAGTCTGGAGAGTAGCTGCAGCTACAAATACTGCAACTAGTATTTTTGGTTTTAGGCTTGGACTTTCTCTTGGTTAAGGTTTGGACTTGTTGCTTGGTATGATAGCTCTGAAGAGTGGTATGCTACCTTGATTGGATTTTAGACCTAAGGTTCGCTTCTAGAATTATTCTCTCTGTCAAGGTTAAGGTGCTCGGGGGTGGCTTCGACCTATGGTTGGGTGACAATATTGCTACATTGTCTATGGTTAAACGAACACAACTATTATTTCTAACAGCCACCTCATTTCATCGTAGGATTATATGCCTTAGAAAGGCGTGGTAACAGGTGTACAACAAACAGATAACAAAATGTTATTTTGCAGGAAAATGTTGGCAACGTAATTAACAACCCTTAACAACTGGTGATGTGGCTTTATTGCATGCAACTCCTTGAGGCGAGTGCCCTTTTAATGTGCAACTCAACCTCTGAATTTTTGTATGAGTTCAACTTGACACCTGGAAATCCATCTCGCCTTCAAAATATTCATAAATCTAAGTTCGCGGCATAGCACTGCAAACTGTCCTAAAAATCCTAGTTCGCAACACAGTGAGTCCAGGCGTTGTGAACTTTCCTGTAGAAGATCGGTTTCTTGAAAAAACGATTCTGACCTTTAAAACTTGTACCAAAAGTAGGATAAGCCTTCCATAAATGTTGCAAAATCCTTACAACATGAAGTCATCTTTGGAAAAAACATATGAAGATGCTAACTTAAGCTCAAAATTCAAAATCATCATTTAGTGTTGTAACTGCATGCAAAAAGTAAACCATGAAAAAAATGATGTTGATGTGAAAGAGCATCTTATATTCATCTTTTGGTTCTGGTACTCCTTCTAGTAGCCACCTTAGCCATAATATATAAATTCATTTTTTCCACTTCCTCTCTGAAAGGCTATAACTCTGCTTTTAATTTCTTGATTTCAGCTTGGCAAGCTCTCTTTTGCTTATATAAATTCTTGAGTTTCCTTTGAAGGGAAAAAGACCTCTTAGCCATGAACCTTGCTTTATAAATTGTCTCATCATATAGATCTAACATCTTCTTTAGCTTGATTCAGGACTCCAAATCTTCCTTTTTCAACTTGTCAATTTCAGTTTTTGCATCCTTAAGCTACCTCCTAAGTCTTTTGAAAGTAGGGTTACTTTCATGAGGAGAAGTGTTGATATCAATAACCTCCATGAGCTTCTTGGAAAACTAAACTTTATCCTTTTGTTGAGTTGAAGATTTTGTTGTATCATCTTCCATAGGGATATGTTGTTTAGTTGTTGATCTAGTAAAACGTCTTCTAGATTTGATTGTTTCTATAGCAACTGGTGGGGAAAAAACAAGTTTTTTTCCTTTCAACTTCCTTTATTTGCTTGATGGTATTTCCATAAGTGTAGGTTTTTCCATAAGTGAAACTTCTTTGTTAGGAGGTTGTAAGGGACCACCTTCTTCTACTTTATCATTAGCCTGAAAATATTTATCACTCCTAGTCATCCTCCTCTTCTTACTTGAATCTAAATGCACAATCTTCTCAATAGGGGTGGGAGTTTGTCCCCAATGGGTGGTTGGGTTTCTACCCTAGCCACCGCTCTGCACCTTTCTCTTTTGTCGATGTCTGGACAGAGCTCGGGATGCATAGCGTAGGCATGGAGGCAGCCTTGAAGGTGTTGATGCGCGAGGCTCGGGGGATGTTAGTCGCTCCAGCAGTCAACATTTCTAAAGCTTCTGAAGCTCCTCTCGTTTGGTTCTTGGGGCGGTTAGGGTTTCTTCCTTAGCCGTTTCCCTTTTTTCTCTCATCTGATTCCTCATCTGGATGGCATCCCTCTGCCTATTCGTGTTTTTGGTTGAAGGTAGCTGCGTTTTTGTTTGCTGGTAGCTCCGCTCTAGTGGGCGGTTAGGGTTTTTCTTGCATAGAGTTTTGTTCTAGTCAGCGACGGATCTGGTTTATTTGTTTGTTCGGCTTCGCCTCTCTGTCCTCATCTTGATCCAATTTGGGGTTTCTTTGGTGGCTCTCTCTCGGTGATTTTTTTGCCAGGTGCTAGGTCTATGGACCTAGGATCTGATGCATTTTGTATCCGTGTTGGGTTTCCTGCTTCTTTTTGGAGAATGGGTCATAGCTTTGAGGTCCACTATTGGGCGTGCAGTGTTCTCGCAGTTTGAGGTCCATCTTTGGGCGTGCAGCTTCTGAACTAATTTCTTGTAGATGCAGGGTTTTCCCAGTCCATTTTGACTTGTTTTGTAATTTTGTTTAGCGGCTTATTAGCTAGATCTGAGCCCTCTCGGGCCTCTTTAATTTCTTTTCTTTTTTACCCATACTTGGGAAGTGCTACATGCACTAGTAAAATGTAATTTTGGTTCTTTTAGTGGTTCCCTTACTAGTTACTATATACCTGGCTATTTCCTAATAGTTAGTATATACCTGTGAATGTAATTTTGTACCTCCTTAATGAAATTACAAATTTTTTTTGTGGAAAAAAAGGGGTAGGAGTTTGTCTTTTGGACTGTGGTGTAGGAGCAATATCTAACTAAAAATATGATGCAGCTAAGAAAGTTTCCCAATCAATGTTAATCTTCTTCAACTCTTCCATTACTAACATCTTGATTAAACTAGAGTGAAAAACATTGGTGTCTACCTGCTTGGACTTAGCCTGGACTCTATCTCACATCTTGTGAATACTCCTGAAAAGGTAAAATGGAAGGTTCATGGATTCTTTCCCAGTGAAGTGTAGTAGTAATTTGATATGGTATTGATATACCATATTGAACCTTCCTTTACATGTGAAGTACCTTTGGATGACCCTGAGCATCTAGTCAAAATATTCCAGCATGTGACTTCTAGACACTCCTTTGGATAGTTTGTCTCCTTGATATTCAGGTTTAAAGAATTCCTTGGAGAAAGAAGATTTTAAAGACATGGATTTGAACCACTTCTCACCACAATCAGGTATCTTTGTGGCTACGTAAATAGAATGTTGATAGACTTCAAACTCCAGCATCCCCACCTTAGTCTTTGTTCCAAAGAAATTAAGTGCAAACTTCTTAGCCACTTCAGGATGCCCTCTTTTCATTTTCTAACAAAAATTGAGGCAGCCCACCCTCTAGAAAGATTCCTGGAAAAATGGTTCAAAATTGATGAGTTGCATGTCATGTGGTTTAGCTCTCACAATCTCTTCCCTCTTGTGGATCTTCTTGCCTTGCTAACTGTCCATAATTACTGTCTTGAAAACCTCTTGTAGCCTCTTATGACAGTTGATATGTAAAATATAGAATAACACCTGGATTTTTAGGGTTTGATTACAGAGTTGACATACTTAGGGTTCACCTGTATGAAAAACTTATACACAACAATAGTGTGAAGTTGAGAAAAATGCAAGTAGGGAATGATAATAGGGACAACAATTCAATCTGATTGAAACTACAGATAGGCAAAAAGAGACAGCTCTGTGTAAACAGAGGGTTTGCAGTGCCAACAACCAGTTTGCAGTGCCAGTCTGCAGCGCAATTGAACTAGGCTTTATGAAGGACTGAAAAGACTTTCCATGTATAAGACGGAACATATAATGACTATTTAAAACTAGGGCCTTAGACAGATTTCAATTTTGACAAGGGTTTGGTCAATCAAAAGACATAGGGTTCGCAGCTCCAGTCTATAGTGCACAATTTGCAGCGCAGGGTTATAATGGACAATTTGCAGCGCAGAATTGGCAGTGGGTAATATTATTGTTTGCAAGAGGAAATTGTAGGATGACCCTGTGAGATAACAATATTGAACAATAACCAGGGTTTAGAACACCATAATTGTGTGTTTTAATGGTGCAGAGAGTTGGCAGTGCATTGAACATTTAATACCTTGCAACGTAGGAACAATACACAACAGTTTTACATTCTCAATCAACCATTTAAGAAACATGCAATTGTCAAAGGATTACTTGGTGTGTTTGAACTTAGGTTGGTGCTTTGTGAACTCGAGTTGGACTTAAAAGGAAAAATCCAATATTTTTCACTATACTACAGCAAGTTTGCAGCGTCAGTTTTCAAACTCTAGTAGCGCGCTTCATGGAAACGGTTAGAGTTGTTCCTTGACATAATCTTGAAAATCATAATGAATTGAATGCGCTGAAGATGATGATATCTCCCCTGACATGTTTTCAAAGTGAAATTATGAGATATTAGTGCATAAGGTACTTCTTGGTACGTTGTGAACTTTTAAGTGAGTTGGCAGAAGGTAAATAGGACATCTGACTTTACCTTCAAACAGTTGAAAATGACATAAGTGGAACTTTTATACACACCCTTGAGACAAGACATATGATGATAATGATTTTAAGATCAGGGGTGTGACCCATGCTGACCCTTATTTCCTTCATGATAATAAACAATACCATGATACCAAGGCTCTAATCAAGACATAAAATAAGACTATGCTCATGAAAAAATCAAACATGAGTTATGTCATGATACATAATTCCAAAACTTAAAATTAAACAACCCTATGACTCAAAACAAGACAAATCCAAAGATGTTCTAACCCCTATACATCCTATGTGCTAACATCTAACTCCACAGGGGATGGAGACCTCCCTATGAGGCTCCAAGAACATGCAGTTCCAGTGCCTTATCCATTGGGCAAGGAGTCATTATTAAAGAAAACATAACTAACTAAAAGACTAGTATTTACAATGAGATGCAACCACCCAAGCTTTATAAAAAGTATTTCTTTATAAAATGCCCATTTACTGGGCCACCAGGAATTTCAACATCTTCCAAATTTTGCAACTTAAACATATTATTTTGCAAAACTTCAAAAATTTCAAAAGGACCAACCTAAAGGGCTTTGAATTTACCATGTTTTCGCTTATCGTGTCTTTGAGCATCCCACTTGAATACCAGGTCTCTAAGATGAAAATTTTCCTTCTTCACATTCTTGTCAAAAACTTCTTTGATTTTTTGTTGATGACTCTATGCTTTATCAAAAAAATGATCCCTAGTTTGTTGTACTTCCACAATTTAATGCATCCTCCTAATCATATCATTTGGTTCCCCTTCTTGATCTTGAAGAAAATTTTCCACGGGTAAGGCTAATTGAGCAAGGAAAACAACTTCAATTCCATAAACCAATTGAAATGGTGTAGTGCCAATTGACCTTTGGGTGGTTACTCTATTTTCCCATAGGGAAAACTTCAACTTTGAATCCCGTGACTTCTTATTATCTTCCAGTCGTTTTCTAATGATCTTCACTAAGCTTTTGTTGGAGGAATCTGCTAAGCCATTACCCTGAGGGTAATATGGAGTAAAGTGGATAATTTGAATACCAAGTTTTTCACAAAACTTTACCATAGGTTCAGCTTTAAAGATTGTAGTATTATCAGTAACAATTTTATTGGGACAACCAAACCTTGGTAGAATATCTTCCAGTAAACCAATAACTACTTTGTGTGTTGCATTTCTTGTGGGAATGGCTTCTATTCACTTAGTAAAGTAATCAGTAGCAGTCAGAATCCAACGATGTTGGCCACTTCAGGATGGATGAATTTCTCCAATAAAGTCTAACCCCCACTGCTGAAAAGGGCTAGATACCACTATGGGTTTCAGAGGAAAAGATTTTAGTTGTTGTTTTCCTAAGAATTTATGACATTTGTCACAAGTCCTGCTATTTGCACACACATCAGTGAATAAACTAGGCCAGAAATATCCAGCTCTAAGTATCTTGTATGTTGTAGCCCTCCATACGTGATGGCCTCCACATAGACTCCCATGAAATTCAGTCATAGTTTGTTTTTCCTCTTCTAAATCTAAACATCTTAAAATCACCCCTAAAGGATCTTTCCAACATAGAATATGATCAACAATGCAATACATGAATGCTTTAAGTTTCAAATCCTTCACTTTTGTCTTCTCAAGTCCAGTCGGACACTACAGATTTTGCAAGAAATAGATAAGTTCCTTATACCAATTGCATTTTGCCAATTTTGAATTGATTTGCAAGCTGATGTTAGGAATATCATATTTTTTGATTTATAGATTTAGTACTCATGAAATTTACTCCCAATGCCTTACAATTGGATTTAGCTAGCAATCTAGCTAAACCTTGACCCTTCACCAACTTGGTGGGTTTCACCTCAAGATCAAACTTCAAAACCTTGGCAATCCACTTACTTATTTTCCCATCTATATCAATCTAAATCAGAATTTATTTCACAGAGCTTGAAGGAACATAAGCAATCATTTTTGAATGAAGAACATATACCCAGATAAGATCTTCATTTTCATTAGAACCACTCACTTTCACAACCACATCATTGTTATCAAACAGTCTCTCCAAGGGAACCGATCCTTTAGGAATGTGATTGCTAGGCAACTGAACAATTTTGTGATCTGCAATCTTGTTCAGAAAATTATCAACATGCAGATTTTTATCATCATCTGAATCTTGGTCAATATGAAGAGCAGAAAAATCATCTTTTGTTTCCAAAAACATCTTTAGTTCTTGATCATATTCAAAAACCTTCCAATTCTTGAAATTATCAGGTGTAGCAAGTCTATATTTCACCTCAACATCATACTTAAGCTTTGGAGGTAGTGGGATTTTAAAATTATTGGCAAAAACAACTAAGGAATCATCCAATGTATTAGCCTCTCTAGGAACAAAACATATGTTGAAGGGTAAGAAAAAATTATCAATGAGGTCCCAAACGGCATTCCTATAAGTTCTCAGTCTTGGATGATTTTCTTGATAGATGTTCCTGACTTGATGCACAATCAGCTCTGCATCTCCAAAAATTGAGAATTCTTCAATTTTCGTGTCCTTTGCAGCTCTAAGCCCCAAAACTAAGGCTTCATATTCTGTTATATTGTTTGTGGTTTCAAATTCCAGTTTGAAGGACAAATTTATGACCTCCTGAGTAGGAGAAATGAACACTACTCCAGCACCAACACTATCCTTGGAAGATGCACCATCAAAATACATTTTCCATGTTTGAGCACCTCGTCTAGTTGTTTCACATGTTGTTGGTGACTGAAGAAGATTAGTAAGATGTATAATGCTAGATCCTAAATTAGTATCAACAACATAGATTGGATGGTTTGTTGGGTTGCCCTCATCACTTATGATATATGCAAGTTGTGTTTCTTTATACAAACTTATGTGTTCACCCCAAAACACTGGTATGGTAGCATAAGAAAGATCCAATTGCAATGTCCCTCCTAACCTCTTGATCCATGATCTAGACAACAACATCCCAAATTTGGGAGGAACATCTGCAGCTACAATATCCATGACTATGCTCTTCATAGGTAGTTGAAAAAGAGTAACAACTAGATCTTTAATAACTCCAAGACATTTTACTTTTCTTGAGTCAAAAGAATACAAATCACGATATGCCTTATTAATTTCCATATCCAATTCATCCATGACAACCTTAGACATCAATTTGTGGGATGCACCTGAGTCCATAAGACAATTGTACAAAATTTTGTCATGCACATTCAAAGAAGTGTAAAAGGGGGGAGAGGAGTCATCTCTGTCTTCTACCAGTGGTCCCAATATAACTAGAGGTTTCTCATGTTGCAAGTTAATTGAGTCTGTAGAATGGGGAAAAGATTCAGGTTGCAGCATTTTCGAAATAGATTTCTTGAAATCTTCATTTTTCATCAACTCTAGGAGTGGGACAGGAATCTTGATTTTCTGGATTTCATTCTCAAAATTAAAATAGGATTGGGATTTTTGAATTTCCTTTGGCTCTTGAACATGAGCCTTGATAATGGGTTGATTATTTTGTTCTCTGGTTTGTTTATTTGGTGTAGCCATTGTCTTAGCAGGGGTATCTAATTTTTTAGGCTGAGTAGATGTACTTGGTTTTCCCTCCTTTTGTTTTGACCTCAAATTATATTTGTTTTGAGTTTCATTTACCTTTTATCCTTTAATCAACTCATTCAAGTGATTGTTCATTAAATATTATTCATAAGCAAACTGGTTTAAATGAGGGGAGGTAGTTGTATCCCCTAAACAATGAATCTCTTGCTCCGCTTCCTCATTATTTCCTTCTTCATCATCAACCAAATTGTTCTGTAGAGGATTTCGAACCTTCTGGTCCTCTCTATTTCTCTGATCTCTCTGCATAATTTGAGGTGTATTATTTGGCCTTATAAAATTATTTATGTTTCTAAAATCTTGAGGGCTTCTATTTGTTTGTCTCCCTTCAATTTTAATGTTCCCATTTCTGCAGAAAGTGACTTAAGCAACTTAGTCAATTCATCAATTTGGGGATTAATTCCTGAAGCATCTGAAGATAAGGCTTCTTCTTTTTGTTTTCTTCTATCTCTATCATATTTTCCCCTCAACTTATCTACTACCAATATATTTGATTCAAAATCTAGTGCATCATTTTGCATATGAGCTAATGTTGTAGACCTTATTTCTCTCAACAAAAGACAGAATTATGAGTCAAAATCACTTTCATAAGTTATTGTTGGCTTAACATGAACTACTCAACCTTACTGCCTGCGTTGTTGACTCGAGGTTCATATCTTTAAAGGTACCAACAAAGCTTAAAACTATCGGCCCCTCTGGTAAACCAGAAGGCAATGCAGCACACATAATGCACTACCAATCTCACCCGAGAAAAGCTTTAAATGGGTGGTTGTAAGACTCGGATGTTTACAGCCTAGGATTGAGTATGAGATATGAGCCCTGTATTCTAAGCCATTTATTGGAACTTTTGTTACAAACTATTGTTATTCTCTTTTATATTTTAACCTTCACAACATTTTTTCTTGATATCCCAATAACAATTAACTAAGCAACGTAATAACTCATTCATTCATTACACACATCGTTAACTACTAAAAGTATGACAAATATATGCATGCATTCAACATATTACACAGGTATTACCGTGGTTCACCCCCTCTCGGGCTACGTCCACAAAGATTTGTCTCTTGGCTCTCTTATTATGGTCGTTCTGCAACCTTGCATCGTGCACTTACAATTCTCCTCAAATGGGTAAGATCTATATGAGGTGAACTAGATCACATCAGGCTCCTCGGATTGCGATCTAATCCTCAAGATCTACCTTCGCTTCTCTGCTCTAGTTCAATCGCTTTACAAAAAATAGTTCATCTATTCAAAAACACATTACATAAGGAACCGAACCTTACCGAACCTCTTTTTTGATACTTGTGTATCTATATTTATATCTATCGGGCTCTTCAGCCATTTACACAAAACCTTACAAAAACCCTAACCCTACTGGGGTTAGGTCTTCCTTCTTTGCATGCGTGCTTTGCTTCCTTCCAGCTTTCGCCTCCTTCTTGCATGCGCACGTGTTGTACTTCTTACCAGTTGTCGCTTTCCTCTTACACACTTTCTGTAACACATCCACTATCATAATTTAAAATTTTTGGGTTAATTTCCCACCTTTACGACCATGGTCTTACCTTCTGTACGGGGCTACTCCTATCGGAGTTTTGGGGTTTCCGTTGTTGTAATTCACGAGTTCTCAGAACTTGCAGTTCTCAGATCCCCGATATGCTCCTAACGCATTAGCCCTCTATGCTATACAATAGTCTATGTGACCACTTACCATAAGACCACCGCCGTATAACCTCCCATCGGGGCTACGTCATTTGTGATGACGCAAAACACATGTCCACGGGAATTGCGAATTCTCGATTCGCGACGCGCCTTTCTAATCACGCTAGCCCCACTGATTTAGCCCCTGGTCCACATGACCAAATCCGTGATCACTACCTTGTCCCCATCGGGGCTACGGGGTTTCCCATATCACAAGACCCACGTCCACGGGACCCGCAGTATCTCGATTCCCGATTCTCTCTGGGTGCTTGACACGCGTCCTTCCTACAACTCCGTCCTCCTCCGCTAGTGGGCTTGACAGCTGGCTCCCACTCATCGGGGTTTTGCTGTTCGCGATTCCGTATGGCAAGAGTTCCTTGCATTCGTAAACCCCGATATGTCGACCCCCGACTATGTTAGATCCACTGACACGCGTCCCTCAAATGATGGACGGTAATGATTGTATCGGAGAATCGCGTATCGTGATTTCCTTGTGCACAAATCTCTTGTCTCCGGGAACCCTGATTCCCGATCTCCGACTCTTTGGCATCCTTAGCCACGTGTCCCTTTTATAAACGGCTCATGATGATATCAGGATTTCGCATATCGCAGTTTTGTAATGTAAGGGTTTCATGTCCTTGAAATCCTCGATACACCGATTCCCGATTTTCCGAACTCCGACTTTCTGGGATCTCTCGCCACGTGTCCCTGTTGTTTGGACGGTTCAGATCCTATCGGGAGATCTCGGATCGCTATCTCCTGTTACACAATTTCCTTACCATCGAAAACTCCGATGAACAAAACGCCGACGGCGCACGATCCTTTGCCACCTGTCCTCGCAGACGGACGGTCCGGATTGATTCTCGGGGTTTCGGGACTTATGATGTCCTGGTTCTCATGGCCTCGAGAACTCCGATTTCCCAATCCACGACTCTACGGGATCCTCTGACATGCGTCCTCGAACAATGGACGGTCCAGATCTGATCGGGAAATCGCGTATCGTGATTCCAATATGTAACGGTTTTATACTCCCCAAATCTCCGATAGTAAAAATCTCGACGCCTCCCAAACGCTGACACGTGTCCTGCCGGGATTAATGGCTAGGATCCGTTCTCTGCACACTAGGGTTTAACTTTGACACATCTTCTCCAGATCCAACAGCTGACGGGTAATTGGACCGAGATCTAACGGCCTAGATTCGTTCTTTTGGGTATTGGGGTTTACGCACCCAATTTCACGTTGCTCATGATGATAGAGGACAAAGGGTAAAGGTATGTAATGCCTTCATTACTCCCGTCAATCTAATGGTCGTGAATGACTATGGGTCGTCCGACGAGATCTCATCCGTCGACTTATTTCATCTCGCAACATTACTATCCTGGAACCTTAACAGGATCGTTTCTCCTCGTATAGAGTTAATAAGGCCTGTGCGTTCGAGTCCTTATTCTGGGTTCTTGGTGAACCTTTCCAAGGGGGAAATCTCTGTGAAGAGATTCCTACCGGGGAATTTCCGGAAGCAGGTAAAGGAAGACAGCTTCCCGAGAACGGTTGGGCATGATTAGATTCATCTATCAACATAAGTCGAGCACGGTTTCCTCCGTGTTAAGCATATATCAACTCA
>JZKD02S1402964.1:148584-166119 GCA_000966675.3 Picea glauca
AAAAAAAAAAAAAAAAATAGTAAATGCATACCTCTCACTGCCCCTTCAGATTTATCTCTTCTTGATTTAAGAGTAGCACATATACTGCAAATCTCCATCATTGACTTCTTAGGAATACATAAATTGTTGAATTGTTTCTTCCATATTCTTGTAAAATATGCATATATAATAAAATTACCATTTCCTTCAACACCTTCAACATATCTTTTGTACAAGTATATTTCCCTCCTTCAGAAATTATCTAGAATATGTATTTTGCCTCTATATGGCATACACTCTCCATGTTTGGAAAAGAAATCATGCATCCATGATAATGTAGTGTTTGTCAATGGACCACTCTCTCGTCCATAATGTACCTTTGAATAAAATGAAGGATCTTTTTCCAACCTTGTCTGGATTCCTAATAGATGAAGATTACCAATTGAGTGAATTTTTTTGAAAGCCTTTTGGCAAAGTAAAATATTCCCAATGCGATAATCATATCCTATCTTGGTGGACATCATGCTCCCCATCAAATATGAATTTTGAATGTTCTTATTCGTTGAAAATATGTCTTCCTTATATTCAAGGCATGCATGTAGTCCATGCTTTTCAAACAATTATTTTGACAACATTCACTTGAAATCAATTCACTTATGGAAATTCATTTAGTGAGAATTTTTTTCCTAGACCTTGTATTTAACTTGAATGATTTGGATTGATATAAAAATTTCTAGTCCTGGTCCTAGACACAATGTGTCTTTGCAATGTCTTCACTATTTCATCATCCTCACTAGAAGGATTTTCCTCATCACCAAAAGGAATATCAAGAAAAGCATTGTCAGGAGACTGAACAAGAGAATGTCAATCACCTTGATTTGTTGCAGCTGAATGATTGAGAACATGATCTTCATTCCTAGGTCCATCATCTTTATTGATAATCTCATTGATGAGAGGAATATCAAAATCACTAGAAAAATGATTACCATCCTCACCAATGTCATTGGATCTTCCATGAAAATATTCACTTGAAGGAAAATCATCATCATCATCATCGATACCTTGAAAATCCTCATTTGGAGGAAAATCATCATCAACATTATGTCCATCATTGACACAATCATCTTCATTGCTTTCAAAATGAATAAAGACTTGCAAACGGTAAATTTTCATACCATTGTTTTGTCTTTCCCTCCAAGGTGGCCATGGACATCTTCATCAAACAATATTCATGAAATTGAACCCTTAGCTTACACACATGCATGTGAAATTTAACCAAGTGCAAAGCAACGTCGTCTCCTTTGTCATCTCTGAATTTTGGCAAATATGTATGCCAATCTATATGATACATTCGATTTGGAAAACCAGTAATGTGAGCACCATTCATAGGAGCATACCTCGTGGATTGAGAATCCATCTTGAACCAATGGAATCACCATGAAAGTCTTTAGGATACTGAGTCTTTGGACAATGGAGTCGCCATGAAAATTCTGAGCTTTGGATTTGTCTAAAACTGGAGTCGTCGGGTGAATGGTACAACCTTCATGTGTTTGGATTTTGTTCACCATCAGAAGTCAAATTTAACTTTTTTGTTTCTCCCAGGGAAGATTTCACTTGTGTTCCCCTGCAACGGTGCCAAAAATGTTATCACTCCGTAATTTCCCTTGGCTACGGGAGGGAAACCACAGAGGTAACCACGGACCACTTTGATCTTGGAATATGGCCTTTCCAAACCAGAGAGTGCTCTCTTAATGTAAATTAGTCTTAGTGGCCAGATCTGAAATGGAAATAAGGTTTTAAGATGTGGTTGAAGGCAGAGTTGAAAAAGAATCCATTGGTCATGGATTCAAATTTACTGCAAAGGGAACTATCAGTGACTGGTAGTAGAGTTATCAAGGAAACATAGGCAAGGTAGATGATGTTTTATCAGTCAATAATATTGTAGAAGCATGGTAGTAGGAAAGGGAATTCAACAACCCATTACACTAAGAGCATCTAACTGAGGACGAATTCTTAATGAAACTTTAGAGGAAATTTATGGAATGTTTAATTGCTATGAATCAGAGCATCAAACATGGATGAATATTGATCATGTACTTTCCAATCAAACATTGAAGAACACACATTTAAATGAAAAATAAAATAAGAGTTACATACACATATAAAGGGACATACTTCAAAAACACCAACACAAGAATCTTTGGTAAGAGTAACTCTGGACTTTTGATTGATATTTCATTATAATTGAGAAAGATTACAAAATGCTCAAAAGAAATCCTCTCTACATTTCTGCCAATTCCCTTTAGTTAATCAAAATTACAAATATACATAGAAAAGACTCTTCCCCAAGCTGAGGATTTTGAGTTCAACTCCTTCCCAAAGTTGGATTTGGTTACAAAATTATAGCAACACGTTTAGAACTGCCTGTTAGGAAATATGAATCATTTTTTTGGAAATTAGGTTGTAAAGATCCATTTGAGTATTACAAACTATGACACCTGTGAAGAAAATGAGGGAGGTTTTTGTGAATGGGCTCCTTCTTGACAAAATCATCTTTCAGTTTTTGAAAATTACTCTCCAGAGTCTCCAGATCCGTGCCCAAAGATAATGAATAAAACAAAAAATCATTAAATGTTTAAATCTGAAAAATAGGTTGTAAAGATCCATTCGAATCTTCCAAACCATGACACCTGTGAATAAAATGAGAGAGATTTTTTTGAATGGGCTCGTTCTTGAAAAAATCCTCTTTCATTTTTAAAATATTCCTTTCTAGTGTCTTGGGATCTGTGCCCAAAGATAATGACTAAAACAGGAAATCATTAAATGTTTAAAAATGAAAAATGCACTGTAAAGATCCATTCAAATCTTCCAAACCATGACACCTATGAAGAAAATGAGAAAGGTTTTTGTGGATGGACTTGTTCTTGACAAAATTCTATTTCAATTTTCAAATATTCATTTTCATGTGGTCAGAAATTGAGTTTGAAGTTGACTATAAAAACAGTCATTTCCAGAACTTGCACAACGAACTTGCGTAGCGAGTTTTTTTTTGACATTTTATTCTATTGTTTGGCTTTGATTGATGGTTGAAGGTCAATTATTGGTAGTTTTACACTTTATATGATGGTGAGAATCCATAGGGCCACTTCATTAACCTTCAAACACAATTTTCTTCAACATCCTAATATATGTCAAATACTCGTTTCAGACTTTGACCCTTGAGCAAATTATAGGACACTAACATCTACAACCATAAAATAGAAACATATACAACATGATAATAATCAACATGGAATTTATCTAAACAAATCATTACAACAACATATAAATCACTTCTAAATACACAGAGTTCATGCACAACAATTAAATACAACATCAAGATAAAACATTGATCTTTTCACAACGGTTGTGCAACTAGTTGCTTGGGACGGACATT
The DNA here is from genome assembly GCA_000966675.3 of Picea glauca. Classification (NCBI taxonomy): domain Eukaryota; kingdom Viridiplantae; phylum Streptophyta; class Pinopsida; order Pinales; family Pinaceae; genus Picea; species Picea glauca. Next base: position 152,000 of record JZKD02S1402964.1, read on the forward strand.
CCACCCAACCATAGATTGGTTGTTCAAATCTCAACAACCACTTGCCCCTAATATCAAGCTAGTAATATACAAAAGAGGGTGGTCTCTCACAATCCACTCACAACTCATAAAACTCACAACCCAACTGATATTCTCCTACAATTATCCCAATTTTCTACCAACTCTCTTCCTCTTGACCTATCCAACCCAAAGAATGTATCCCTTCACTGATCTCATTCCATCGAGCATCCCATTCGTTTTTCAAGGTCTCTCTGGCACAAGCAACTAGGAATCTCTCAGCTAGGAACTCAAGGGAACTTGTTGCTAGGAAATCTACCAACCAACCAACAACAAACACTTGTTGTTTTAGTGCAACTCACACAGGAGTTCACTCTTCAAGCCTGACAACCTAGATCTTCAGTTTTCCAACTGCAATTCACTCCAATTACGCTCCAACATGCTCTAGAATTCACCCTCCATAGTTGTACTATCTCCAATCTCTCTTTCTTGCTCTCTCCCTTTCTTCACATGCACAAAACTTGTCTAACAAAAATTGTTGTTCCAACCCATACGTATTTCCTCTCTTTGGCTTACCTTTCTTGACTCACACTCTTCCCCAAGTTGATTGTACGCAAACCCATGTGCCCAATAAATTTGGGATGTGACCACTAACACCCACCCTCTTACATGTATTCAATGATTGGCTTTGGGAACAATCAACGAAAAATGTGAAGGTTCATATACAAATAACAAATTTAGGAAAATGGGTTGAATTAATATACATGGATAATTCCCCCTTGCACCCCTCTTGGCCATTATCCTAGACACTCCCCCCTTTTGTGTATTAATTCATCCCCCATCTCTTGTCCATGTCCCCTTAGCAACTGGCATCACATTTCATTATTAGAACACTGAAATATAATTTACATATTGCATCGCTTTGGTTGTAGCCACACATTATATCTACATAAGCATTAATTAAATCGGGGATTATAGTGGGGATGTTACATGTACCTTGCCAACACCCCGTGGAATTTTCCCCTCTTCCTTGGCTTCCTAGATGGAGGATGGTATTATTTTCTAGTGAAAATAGTTGTCGATAACCCCATAGGACTTGGTAGGAATGGATCTCACAACCTCCCTAAGAATTATGACTTGATGGGAAGGGTTGTGTCAATAAAGCTATTCATTGAGGAAATACATACATGCACTCACATACACATAATTATACATTGTGATCTATTGATACAATACTAAAGGGATGGGTCATGATGAAATATTGTGGCCTTAAAGTTCCTAAATAATAAATAATAATAAGTATGCATTATATAACTAGTTTCATTATAGCCCATAGGGTTAGCTCAATTGATTGTTGCTAATGTTGTTGGGCATTTGGCTAGTTTCATGTTGACAAGTGCTTGATTTGAATTCTCCCAAGTGAGGTGCATTATTTTATGTCGACGGGTTTACTAGGGATGTCATCCATGAATGTGGGGAATCATTCCTTGAATTTCCCCGTGATAATTTCCTTATATAAAAAAAGGTTCATTATGCCATTATAAATTGCAATGTCTATAATTATGATCCAAAAGAAAAGGGGCCATTCTTTAATGTTAAAATTCATTTCTCTTAATTAAACACACACACACACACACACACACACACACACACACACACACACACACACACGTGCATAAAGTTCCCTAAAAGAGTCCAAAGAGAGAATACAGTACAAAACATTGTCTTCCATATACATAGGGCTTTCAAAATAGTATGGAATTATAGTATTGCCAAATATTAACATTTTATGTCTTGTTCTTTGGACTTTTGTTGCATATGGTGTGAGAGAGAGAGAGAGAGAGAGAACATTAACATATAACAACCTATTAACAAAACATGCACATTACAAAAAATCAAAATTGATCAAACATAGTCTAACTTGGGAAATGTACTCAGGGGCTAGGAGCACTTGAGCTAGGTTCTTCTTCTTTGATGGTAGTGCCCTATAGACCCTTTGTCCTTCATGCAAATACTACTCAACATACTTAACACCTTCTCTTCGAATTCAAGCCTCAAGTGATTGTTTTTCCCTCTCATTTTGTTAAGTACATAAATAGATATGAAGATAAATCTCAAAATAAACCCAAAATATCAACAATAATAAACCAAACCATTCACCAAAACAATGAACACAAGAATGTAGAGAAAACACTTGAGGTAGGGTAACACCATATATTAATCCTTATGGAAGGATACAACTCCTTAAGCAATCCTTGCTTGTACAATAACAATAATAATAATAATAATAATCTATTTTCAAGGTCACGGCCAAGCCAGACACCAAATTGGTGTATGAGACCCCCCTCTACCCAACAATTTGAATGGTAAAGTCTACGGAGGTATACATACATTGCTTACAATTATTCAATAGCACTATTTATCTCCTAGGAACCTTCTATAAAACCTTCTCACGTTTATTATATCTAACTACCATAGTGGACATTATTTAATATAGTGGACCTAGTCCACCTTACATTGAATGAATTCCACTAATAATACATAACCACATTCCCATTGGGTACCTCCCTACGTACCCCATATTACCTCCATAGGTATACTACATTCCATCCCCCTTCACATTTTTTATCCTCAGAACACGAGAAGAAACCATACAATATGACCAACTAAGCAATGTAGACAACTAGTACCAAGTACAACCATCCATCCATCAAAATGGAAGACGAACACGATGTCCAATTGCTGCCTTGTCACACTGATCTTGATAAACATCTTGTCGGTGTTGTCATGGGATCGGTTATCTAGCCTGATGTCTTCCTGTAGTGTTGGTAGGCCTCCATGCACCTCTGGAACGGTTTCCTTTCTGGTTCCCTTCTGGCACATAAGTGTGTTGATGTTCATGCCCTTACCTTGATGATTGTTGTTACTTGATATGATGTGGATGATGATATACAACAAATGTAGGAATTTGTTCTTTTTTCTTCAAATCTGCAACACAGTGTGCCTTTGAGTCAAGGACCTCCTTAGCTTATTAATTGTGTCCTTCCTGTGGTTTTGCTTCATCTCCTTCTGTAGACTCTTCCTCCGATACAACTTATGACTCGGTAATAACTTCTTTGTTGGCCTCCCCCATCCCATCTTTATTACTAAGAAACACATCCTGCAATGCGACTTTCTTTTTCTTGTACCACAACTTCAAAAATTTCTTTTGCACATTAATATTAATGGTACCCATTGATTCTGTCCAAGGATATCTTGTGTAGACCCCCCTTCTCTCCAAGGGATGCGCGACCTCCTGGTCTAGGATCTTTCAAGACTGAGCAGAATTGGCTATTTGGCTCTTTAATTTCCCTCTGGAATAGTTTACTTAGGCCCCTCTTATTCCTTTAACGTAGGTCGTATGACTCTCGCTACTCCTTCCTAAGCGCTTTTCAATTCGCGGGCACTAGCCCTTTTCCGGTAGTCCCTCTCCACATGTGACCACTAGTTGTGACCACACACTTATTCAAAAGGTGCTTCGTGACTTCACGTATCGGGTATTTTTATATGATTCAACCCAACTCTCCACCTTCCAAACTCCCGAACTCCCGAGTTCCCAAACTCCTGACTTCAATCACCTCAGATCAAGGGTCTGAGATTCCCTGTGACTCAACGGTCCAGATCCTTCCTCACGTATTGAGGCTTCGCGTTTCATGACTTTTTAAGTTAGCTTCCTTCTTCCTTCTAACTTTCAATTTCTCGAATTGTGAATTGTCTCCACACGCGGAGATCAATGGTCCTCCTTAACCAACAATCAACAACTTAGATCATACCCTTATTCCACTTCGGAACTTCGGGTTCCACCCTTTTTGACAACGGCTTCACCGCTTTCTCCTGAATCATGAATCCTGAACTCTCCCTAAATAATCGATGGTCCTTATCTCTCCCACAACCAACGGTCGAGATCCACTTCGTGATTTCATGCTTCGAAGGTTTTCAGTCCTCTTCACTTCAAATCTTTTGATTCCTAAATTCTGAAAGATCTACGTGACTAACCAATACGCAACTTCTCCAATATCTAACGGTCTGAAATGGTTCAGCTCCTCCTGGATGGATCTTAACCCTTTATCTTGTCTAATCTTCAAAATTTCTTCTCCTAAAGGATTTCTCCCGCTAAATCCTCCATACTTCTTCTTCCTTCAAACTTTGAATTCCTCAAAGGGGTTTCTTCGACACTATTGGGTCGCCAAAGTACCATCTTTTTACCAACCTTTCACTTCACTTTTAACCATATTTCGCTTTCCCATACCCTTACATTAAACCATTTTCATGATTACATGGGTTTTTACATATTATTTTTCAATGCATCCATTTTAGTGTTTTTGAGTGAATTTATGATTAAATATTGGAAAAATGACATGTTTACACTTATATATGAAAGTGGGATGATTTTCATGATGTTTACAGGTGTATTTGAAGACTCCAACCAAGTCAAATTTGACCATCAAGCCTCAATTTCGAATTTCCTCTTCAACCCCTTGAAGATTTGGAGATTTACTCAAGTATCTTGGGTAGAGATTAATCATGAAAAAGAGATTTGTGAGAGGATTTGTAGAGATATCACTTGATAGGTGTGAACACATGGTTGTAACTAAATGAGACATTTGTGGATCTAGGAGAGATTTGTGGATCTAAGTTATCTTAATTTTTTGTATAAATAGGAGTGCCTCCTCCATTTCAAAGGAAGGACCCCTGGAGCTTTGTGCCCAACTTATGATGGAATAAGAATCAAGATTTCTTTTTACATCAATTTCCATTCTCTAGTTTAGATTTAGAATGCTTTAGTTTATGTGTTATTTTGTTCTTGGGAGAATTGAGCTTGCTCCAAATAGATCATAGTAGCATTTTCTTCTTGTTCTAATGCTTTGAATAAGTTTATATGCTTTATTGTTTTTATTAGAATTATTTGATGATCTTGATTGTTGATAGGATTTTGAAACATTACGAGAATACCTCCTATAAGGGAGCTCGTGTTTTCATTCCTACAACAACTAAGCCTTTTTAAGTGTATTTATTTTCAATGCATGAGTGTTTACTTGATGATCTTGATTGTTGAAAGGTTTTGTGAAACATCACGAGTGGACCTCTTGTAAGGGAGCTAATGTTTTCTTGCGTACAACAACTAAGTCTTATTTAGTGGAATGAAAGAGTTAGGATTTGATTGAATTTTCTTAGATTAGAGTTAGATGCCTACTCCTGCATATATTTTTTTGGCATCATCACAAGCTTATGAGCATCCCTGGTTGATAATTAAATGAAAGCAATTTAAGCAATTGAATTGTCCAACAGACACTTAGTCGATTTATGGTCATGTGCACTCCTTGCAACTGACCTCTTCACTGTCTTACGAGAAAACCCAAATTATTTCTCCAACGTTTTCTCTAAGTCAAAGACTTCGCATACGCACTCCTTGCTCTTCATCTGCACCCTCTGCATACAAAAGATCCACGCTAACTCTTCTGAGCTTCAAGTCAAAAGACTCTCTCACACGCACTCTTTGCATTCGGTATGCACTCCTTACATAAATTACAGAAGAGAAACACTTGAAGCTTACTCAATTATTCATTCACTCACCATAAACATCATGCAAGCACAAAATACATACCAACAGTAATAGTAAAACAATATCAACACTGTACAATTGGATCAATTTCCTTTGTTCTATTCATTTCAAAAACACATGATTACAACTGATATCTCTTACAGAAACAAAATGAAAAACTTGTCTAAGGACCCAGAGCCTTCTTTGCTCTTCTTCCTCCTATCTAAATTCTATATTCTCCTCTAGCGGTTACCTACTCACTTAATTAATTGCAACCTAATGACTAATCAAAGCAAATATCATACACCTGTAATATTTTACAATCGCTTCGTCATTTCAAATGGTAGCCTGACTTTACATACATCTAATTTAATTAATGAGAGATTCAAAAATATTTCCACACTACTACCAAGTTGGTTTAGAATCGGTTTGTCTCTTTCAATGCGTTGAAGTGTCAACTTCGCTTCCACGTCTGCTTCTCTTGATTTGATAGTGATGCACCTGCATCATAATCCTTTGGCAAAAATATTCATGGACTCCTATCCATGAGCTCTCGCATTGTTTTTCCATGCTTCAAAATATTAGGTTCAGTTTCCCAACTTGAATCTTCCACTGGGTGATCTTTCCACTTCACCAAATATTCAGGATACATATTTCTTCTGGTTTTCCTTCCAACTCTTTGTTCTAAGATTTTCTCCATTTGAGGTTTTTCTACTGTAGGCATCTGTTCTTCCCATTGAATCTCTTCCTGATCATCCAATTCTCTTGCTTCATCTCTGTTATAAGGATATAGGTCTGCAACGTTGAATATCGATGATATCCCAACATTGTCTGGCAACTCAATCTCATAAGCATTTGTTGCAAATTTTCTAAGGATCTTGCATGGTCTTATCTTCTTCATATTCAACTTATTATATGTTCCTCTTGGAAACCTTTCTTTCCTCAAATGAGCTAAGACTTCATCTCCCACTTCAAATTGAACTTCCCTTGTTTTCTGATCAACTCTATCCTTATACTTTTGATTACTATCATATATCTGCCTCTTAACTTGATCATGAAGTCTTTGCATTTTTGTAGCAAAATATTCTGCTCCAACGCTCCTGAATTCATCTTGGTTCAACTCTCTCAATTCTGCAATCTCTCTTGGCTGTCTTCCATATACTATCTCAAATGGACTTTTCCCAGTGCTCCTATTAACTGAATTGTTAAATGCAAATTTTGCCTGTGCCAGAATCTGGTCCCACTGACGACCTTGTTCAGTGACTAAACTCCTTAACAAATTTCCCAGACTCATGTTCACCACTTCAGTCTATCCATCTATCTGAGGGTGATATGTTGAACTAAAATACAAGTTAGTTCCCTTCTTCCGTAGAGTCCTCCAAAAGTGTCCTACAAACTCAGTGTCCCTATTTGAGACAATACTTCTGGGCAATCCATGTAGTCTCACAACTCCTCTGAAAAACATGTTGGTTATGTGTGTAGCATCATTTGTCTTCTGACATGGTATGAAATGTGCCATTTTAGAAAATCTTTTGACCACTATAAATATGGAATCACTTCCCTTCTGGGTTCTAGGTAATCCTAATACAAAATCCATACTAATTGCATCCCAAGGCCTTTCTGGAATAGGAAATGGCTAATACAAACCAGTGTTTTGTCTCTTCCCTTTTGCATGTTGACAAATCTTACATCAATCTACAGATATCTTCACATCTGCCCTCATACATGGCCAATAATATAAACTATTTAGTTGTGTAAATGTTTTGTCATGACCGAAATGTCCGGCTAGACCTCCACTATGTTTTTCTTTTAACAAATTATCTCTCATTGAGCATCTTGGTATGCACAGTTGGCTTCCTTTAAACAACAATCCATCCTAGAGAAAATATTATGTCCATGAGTTGTTATCCCTCAACAAAGGATTTTCATATGCTTCATAAGCCTTCTTAAAATCTGGATCTTCTTGATACATTTCCTTAAGGTGCTCAAACCCTAAGGTCTTCACTTAGAATTCCTGTATAACCAAAATCCTCCTGCTCAAAGCATCTGAAACTTTATTAGCACTTCCAGAAATATTTTTAATGACAAAAGTAAAATTATGCATGAATTCTACCCACTTAGCATGCCTCTGATTCAATTTCTCTTGCCTAGTAATAAATTGCAAAGCTCGATTATCACTATACAAGACAAACTCCTTTGGAATTAAATAATGTCTCCATTTCTGCAAAGCTTGAATCACTGCATAAAACTCCTTATCATATGTAGAATATTTCTCCTTAGTCTCATTCAACTTCTCACTGAAATAAGCAGTTGGCCTATTATCTTGACTCAAAACTGCTCCAATGGCTATCCCACTTGCATCACATCTTACCTTAAATGTTTTTCCAAAATCTGGTAAAACCAAAATTGGTTGTTATGTTATCTTCTTTTTCAACACTCTGAAGCTTTTCTCAGCCTCCTTTGTCCAGTTAAAATACTTGTGTTTCTTCTTCACAATGTCCATTATGGGTGCACGTATATCACTAAAATTTCTGATAAACTTTCTATAAAAACTTGCTAACCCATGAAAACTTCTCACCTCAAATATGCTCCTTGGTGACGACCATTCTTTGATTGCTCTCACCTTCTCTGGATCCATGTTCAATTCATTTGAATAAATCACAAAACCCAAATATATGAGTTATGTCTTCATAAAAGAACTTTTCTTCAAGTTTATTAACAACTTTTCTTGCTGCAATCTCCTCATCATTAATGTCATGTGTTGTAAATGTTCTTCCTCTGTTTTGTTGAAAATTAATATATCATCCAGATATACAATGACAAATTTACCTATGAATTCCTTCAGTACTTCATTCATCAACCTCACAAATGTGTTTGGAGCATTTGTCAATCCAAATGGCATGACTATCCATTCAAAAAAACCTTCATTTGTCTTGAATGTTGTCTTCCCTTCATCTCCCTCTCTCATTCTTATCTGATGATATCCACTCTTCAAGTCTATTTTTGAAAAATAGCTTGCTCCACTCAAATAGTCCATCAAATCATCCATCCTGGGTAAAGGGAATCTATACCTGATGGTAATCTTGTTGATAGCTCTGGAATCTGTACACATTCTCCATCCTCCATCCTTCTTTGGACTCAATACAGTTGGCACTGCACATGGGCTTAGAATTTCCCTGACTAAACCTTTATCCAACAACTCCTGAAATTGAATCTTCACCTCTTCATTCTCTCGAGGTGTCAACCTATATGCTGTTTTATATGGAAAAATGGCTCATGGAATCAAGTCGATATGGTGGTTGATACTCCTAATGGGTGGTAATGAGTGAGGTAACTCATCCACTACTATGTCAGCAAAATTCTCTAACAATTCTTGGATTTCTTCAGGTAAATCATTCATAGAAGTATTGGTAAGGATAACTCTCAGCTTGTTCACTACAACAAATTACATTTCTTGATCTTTCTTGATCTCCTTCAAGAGTTCCTTCCCACTCATGAGAAGTATTCTTGTGTTGGCTTCTTCCTTTTCTTTCTTCTCTTCTATTGGCAGTAACATGTGGGTTCGACCATTTTTTTCGAAAGTATAAGTATTTTTTCTCCCATCATGAATGACATTCCTATCAAACATCCATGGGAATTACATCACACAAAATCTCATCTTTATAGCCTCCTAATTTAAATTCAACTTTACATTGTTGACTTACCATCACTTGATGTCCTTTCTGCAACCACGATACTTTATACAGGCTTGGGTGTGCAGTTTTCTCCAGCTCCAGCTTCTCCACCATTTATGTAGATACTAAATTATCAATACTCCCACTATCTATAATCATCTTACAAACTTTGTCCTTTGTCTTACAAGCAGTCCTGAACAACCTCGTTCGTTGAAATGGGTCTTCTATTTCTTTTTTTGGCTTTAGAAGAACCTTCCTCATCATAAGGTTTTGTCCTCCTTCTATTGCCTCTGCTTCCACATTCTTTTGGGATTCAGAAATGTGTGATTCTCCTCCTCCTTCTTTCTTCCTCTCGGGACATTCCCAAGACATGTGTCATGTCTTTCCACATGCATAACATTTAACTCCACCTCCTCCACCTCTTCCTTTTCCTCGAGGAAAATAATTTCTCCCACCAAATGGTCTTCTTTGGGAACTTCCTCCTCTTTCAAAGTGACCATATGATTTCACATTCTCATCCTTAGTTTTCGATGCCTTATCATAGACAACCCCCTTACCTCTATTTGAGCCTCTGCTTCTGTTTCGTTGACTCTGGTTTCTGGCCAATTTGATATGCATATTCCACTGTCCTCACAGTCATCATGCTGATTTCATCTTGAATTTCATACCTCAAGCCATTTACATACCTGGCAACTTTTTCATCATCCTTCTCTTTTTGTCTAGTCCTAATATTCATTCTATAGAATTCTTCCGTATACTCTTTCACTGTCATACCCCTCTGTCTCAGGTTCTGCAATTTTCTGAACAGATTTATCTGGTAATCCTTAGGTATGAATTTAGCCTTCAGTTTGGCTACCATCCTATCCCAATTCTTTATCTTTTATTTTCCTTTACTCCTCCTCTATACCTGCAGTTCATCCCACCACAGTGTTGCATGTCTCTTTAATCTCGTGACAACATGTCTCACCTTCCTTCCTTCCTCAACATCTTCATAGTCGAAATACTTGTCCATGGACCTTATGCAGTCCAATAGCTCCTCAGCCTCCAGGTTACCTTCATACATTGAGATGTCCATATTTGCTTTAGCTCCCAACTTCACAACAGCTTTCAATAAGCGTTCTTCAGCCACATCTTCCCCTGTAGCTTCTTCAAATTCTATTTCTTTGCTCTCTACATCACTGACGTCTCTAGCGGTAGGTGTTCTCCTTTGCATTGCTTCCATTGCTTCCAACCTTGCACGAAGCTCTCTCATTTCTCTTCCTACAACACGATTTGTTATAGGTGGTCCTGTGCGTACCCTCGACGACATCACTTCAAATGTTCCTAACACACTGAGTTCAACTTCAATTTTTGTTTTTCAGGCTCTAATACCACTTGGTGCAGACCCCCCTTCTCTCCAAGGGTTGTGCGACCTCCCGGTCTAGGATCTTTCGAGACTGAGCAGAATTGGCTCTTCAGCTCTTTACTTTCCCTCTAGAATAGTTTACTTAGGCCCCTCTTATTCCTTTAACGCGGGCCGTATGATACCCGCTTCTCCTTCCTAAGCGCTTTTCAATTTGTGGGTACTAGCCCTTTTCTGGTAGTCCCTCTCTGCATGTGACCACTGGATGTGACCACGCACTTATTCAAAAGGTGCTTCACAACTTCGCATATCGGGTATTTTTATATGAGTCAACCCGACTCTCCGCCTTCCAAATTCCTAAAGTCCCGAGTTCCCGAACTCCCGACTTCAATCACCTTAGATCAAGGGTCTGAGATTCCCCATGACTCAACGGTCCAGATCTTTCCTTACATATCGGGGCTTCACGTTTCACGACTTTGGAAGTTAGCTTCCTTCTTCCTTCTAACTCGCGATTTCCAAAATCGCGAATTGTCTCCACACGCGAAGATCAACAGTCCTCCTTAACCAACAATCAACGGCTTAGATCATACCCTTATTCCACTTCAGAACTTCGGGTTCCACCCTTTTTGACAATGGCTTCACCGCTTTCTCCTGAATCGCGAATCCCGAATTCTCCCTAGATAATCGACGATCCTTATCTCTCCTACAACCAACGGTCGAGATCCACTTCGCGATTCCGTGCTTCAAAGGTTTTCACTCCTCTTCACTTCAAATCTTCTGATTCCTGAATTCCGAAAGATCTACGCGACTAACCAGTGCACGACTTCTCCAAGATCTAACGATCTGAAATGGTTCAGCTCCTCCTGGATGGATCTTAACCCTTTATCTTGTCCAGTCTTCAAATTTATTCTCCTGAAGGATTTCTCCCGCTAAATCCTTCGTACTTGTTCTTCCTTCAAACTTTGAATTCCTCAAAGGGATTTCTTCGACACTTAGTCGATTTCTGGTCCTGTGCACTCCTTGCAACCGACCTCTTCATTGTCTTACGAGAAAACCCGAGTTATTTCTCCAACATTTTCTCTAAGACAAAGACTTCACATACCCACTCCTTGCACTTAATATGCACCCTCTGCATACAAAATTTCCACGCTAACTCTTCTGAGCTTCGAGTTGAAAGACTCTCTCACACACACTCTTTGCGTTCGGTATGCACTCCTTGCATAACTTACAAAAGAGAAACACTTGAAGCTTACTCAATTATTCATTCACTCACCATAAACATCATGCAACCACAAAATACATACCAATAGTAAAACAATATCAACACTGTACAATTGGATCAATTTCCTATGTTCTATTCATTTAAAAAACACATGATTACAGTTGATATCTCTTACAGACACAAAATGAAAAACTTTTCTAAGGACCCAGAGCCTTCTTCGCTCTTCTTCCTCCTATCTAAATTATATATTCTCCTCTAGCGATTACCTACTCACTTAATTAATTGCAACCTAATGACTAATCAAGGCAAATATCCTAGACTTGTAATATTTTACAGTCATGTAAGGATTTACAATCGCTCTGTCATTTCAAATAGTGGCCCGAATTTATATACAACTAATTTAATTAATGAGAGATTCAAAAATATTTCCACACCGCTACCAAGATGGTTAAGAGTCGGTTTGTCTCTTTCAATGCGTTGAAGTGTCGACTTCGCTTCCACATTTGCTTCTCTTGATTTGATAGCAATGCTCCTGCATCAATATCCTAAAACAATATCCACTTCATCCATATCCATAGCATAAAAATTTGAATGCAACACATATTTATCCATGGTAATCTTCAAATCTTTAAAAATTTGAACATTTTCACCCTCAACCTGTGTGCTTTGAATATTCTTTATTGGAACTTGCAATCTATTAACCAACTGAACATTGATAAAATTTTGTTGGCAACTGGGGTTAATAGAAACAGTGATATTTTCTTTATGAATACAACCATGAACCTCTAATATAGAGATACCACATGAAAATAAACCTTTGGTGCTCTTTGTATCCATTTTTCCAACATGACACCACCTATCTAAAAATATATTTTCAAATTCTTCATCGAAGAGTGTCTTTATCCTATGGTAGTTAAGCAAGTTCCACCTGTTATCACATATTTGCAAGGGGACTGTTTTCCTTTGAAGTTAGTCATTGGGTGACCAAATGCGAACGAAGTGTGCTTAAAAAACCCACAAATTTTTTTCATCCAAAGTTGGGGCACGATTGTGCAAAGGCGCGCACATACCCGGTCGACAAAAATCCATCAAGCACAAGCTCAGTCTCGGCCATCGGATCCATCAGACAAAAAAGATCGACGGTCATTGGGCGATCGAGATCATAGAGTTACACAAAGTATAGCGCCAGATAGAGATCTGAAATCGTGAGGCCAATCGTAGTCGTTGGTGCTGCGAAAGACACGTCGTGCACGATCAACATTTCGTGATTTCGCGAGATGGAATGGTCAAGGAGTGGAGTCATCAAAACTCACGGAATGCGAAATCGTGAAAAGATCGCAGCCATTGATTAAAGGAGAGATATGAACTGTTGGATTAGCTTTTCACGAGTCAAGAAAGTAAGAGGGTAGAGTCTTGAAGACTCGCAAAGCGTGAAGTCCCGAAATGATCTTCGTTGTCCATTCCAGAAGAACACGCGACGCATGATCAATGTGAAGAAAGTCATTTCGGGAAAGCTAAAGTGAGAAATGTCGATGGCCCAAGGTCCCAAAATGTCGATGTTCATCGAGACCGTCCGATGCAAAGGGACACATGTCGCCTGATCCAAACAATCGCGATTTCGTGACTCGGAGATTTCAGCATGGAACACAATGCAAACTCACGAAATGTGAAATCCCGAAATGCCTCGGAATTAGGCACACAGTCGCAGCCCAGGGTCATATGGAAAGTGGGGCTAAATGAAAGGTAAGCACGTATTGAGCAACAGGCAGCCGAGGTCATTCGAGGAAATTATCTTGGCTGTCAGATTCAAAATGAGTCTGATCGTCGATCTAGATAAGTCATTTCACACGATCGAGCATCAGGATTTTGGAGGTTGAATGGATTGAAAACTCCCAAAATGCGAAATCCCAAAATTTCACATGGGAGCCCCAGGTCATGGCCCGAGGTCTATGGAGAAATGGAGAAAATCCACGCCAAAGGCCCAAAGCGCCCAGCTTAGTCTCAATATACACCTCCTCCTCAATAAGACCATTCAAAAATGCGGTCTTCACATCCATCTGGTGGATCCTCCAACCCATCTCTGCTTCAATGGAGATCACTGCCCTGATCAAAGTGTAACTAGCAACCAGTGCAAAGGTCTCATCATAGTCGACTCCCTCAACCTGTGAAAACCCCCGAGCCACAAAATTAGCTTTGTACTTCTCAATGCTTCCATCCGCAACATGCTTTAGCTTGTAGAGCCACATGGAAGTCACCATTGACTTCCCCTCAGGTCTAGGAACAACTTTCCATACATCGTTCTTC
>JZKD02S1402965.1:0-11260 GCA_000966675.3 Picea glauca
TAAGTAATAAATGCCCCAAGAAGTATATGGATCCTCAAATCAAGCTCATGAATCTTCAAAAGGTGGACCTTCAAGGTGTGACTATGTCCAAACTGTTACAGAGGAATCCCCCTGCGGACAGGTGAATTCCCTCTTGGGCTCTAGACTCCTAAGACCAAGATAGAAAGGTGCTAACGTTGGTCACTGACATCCTTTTAGACCTAGCTGAACTAATGTATAGATAAGAGAAAGAAGATGTACATTTTTTTATGTTTGTCCTCGCACAGTCCGAGTTGAGATTTGATCCCCAAACTCTTCAACAAGTCCTGCAATCCAATCAAAGACAGAACATGCTTCCTATTCTACTAAGATTAGCTAGAAACCAGATCTATCTAATAGATACAAGTTCATGTAGATAAACAAAACCTTGAAAGAAACAGGCCAAGCACATATATATATTAATGAGAACTCAATAGAGATACTTACAGACCTTTGATGAAGGTGCAACAGCCTCTCCCAACTCTCCTTGTCCAACCCTTTGCTCAAATAATCCACACACAAAATGAATATGATTCATTGATTATCTCCCTTATGAGATCATAAGTTTGATGCCTTCAATGTCTCCTCCTTTCATCATGAGGAGGCATCCTTATATAGGCTTGGAGAGGCCTAACCACTTAAGAGATTCTTGGGATAGGTTGAGGATGTTTCTCCATCGGTTGTGGATCCTCCCTAAGATCGATACTTGACCTCAAATTAGAATACAACCAACTCCAGAGATGAAGGGGATTCTTCCCTGATTTTCCTCAACAGCCCAAGATTTGCTCAAATAGATTTTCGTAAGTGTTCGCTAGAAAAGACGTAAACGTATAGAATCGTCCATTAAGGATTTTGATGAACACCATAAATGGAAAGTCATCACATGGTTATTTGGATCTTCTCCAGGTTTACCATCAAATTTTGGGATATCAGAACGTAATTTAGCAGGAATCACTGGTCAAAAAGGATAATGTAGTATATGATCATTGGTCAACCGAGACAAGTTTGGGAGATCCAGAGTCGCAAGAAACGGTAGTTGTCAGTTAACCTAAGGGTGATATTGGTGTGGCATAGGGACACCAGTAGGACCGTAAACTGGGTTAGGTGGATAATTGTATCCAGTAGGTCCTCCTACATACGGTTGTTGCTAACTAGTATAGACAGGATTCGATGAAGGTTGAGAAACATTTGCAAAGGGAGGATAACCTGATGGGTTCTGAGGATTGTAAGTCAGATTATTTATTTTCCCATGAGGAGGATAAACATTTTTTTCATGAGGAGGATACATATTAGTCCCGTGGGAAAAAGAAGTTTGTTGTTGTCCTTGAGGATTTTGTCCCCCAGAGAATAGCAACGGAAAAGGAATGTGACAAGGATTTTTTGTGGCATTTTGTCCATACAATGGGTTATGGACTCTAGTTTGAGTTTCCCCCCCAAGAAGAGGTTGTGTCCCGATTTGAGGTTTCCCACCAAATGGAGGTTGCCCCCCAGCGAGAGGTTGTGTGCCTAAAGGGATCTCGAAACTAGAAAGGAATGAATGAATGGTGCCTCCAGTTGGATTAAAGCCACCAAGACCAGCTCCTCCAAACAAAGGTGTAGGTATAGAACTAGCAGCGTTGTTATATACAGGAGGAACAAAAATTCCAAAAACTCTGGGTGTAACCTGGGTAGTGTTGGCAGTGGAAGGATTCAGAGCTCTGTACCCAAGTGAGAGTGACGGATTTGGTCTAAGTGG
This sequence comes from Picea glauca, assembly GCA_000966675.3. NCBI lineage: Eukaryota > Viridiplantae > Streptophyta > Pinopsida > Pinales > Pinaceae > Picea > Picea glauca. Next base: position 1,754 of record JZKD02S1402965.1, read on the forward strand.
TGTTCCAATTGGAGCTTGGGATGGTATCACATTTCTGGTGGGGATTGTAGGAACATGCAGGACCATAGTGGAATGGGCCATATGGAGAGAAATGGTCGAACGAGGACCAACTGACTGTGTGTATGACATGATAGTGGCACTATTGGTTGTAGCAAAAAAGTGGTCTAAGGGTACCGTGTATGTAGCAGACGTTTCAGGAAACTTAGATACGACAGGTATATCAGCACCTGCCCCTGAGCCGAAAATATCTCACACCGTGAGAGGTGGGTTTCTAAATATTTCGGTAGTCCAAAAGGGATTCTCGCCTTCAGGGCCTGTGAGGGGTCCGGTCGGTATTCTAGAAGTGTCAACAACAAGTTCTCCGGATGAATTTAATCGGAGAATACGTCTCTCGTAACTGCGAGGAATTTGGAAAGACTCTAGAGAATCGAAAATTCATAAATTTTCTAAAGAGTCGGTTCTTTCCACTTGAGAAGTGGTGGTGCCCTGGACCTCACTCTATTGAGGAGAGTCCTCCGGTGGATCAGTAGGAAAAGGTTGATAACCCTTGGGATCTTCCGGGGGTAGCCCTTGCATTCTGCGTGAACGACATGGAGGAATATTGCCCGGACCAAATACTTTACGCAAAAAATATATGGCCAACTAACGAAAAGAAACAACATACACTAAAAATATAGGAATCAAACCAAGCAAACAAAACCTTCTCTTGATGATCGTACTAGTTGGTGATGAAATCCAATGTCACGTGATCAAGTCAAGAAGGGGCTAGGATATGAGCGGGTGGAACAGTTACGATGACGACTTGCTTAACAGACTTACGCCTTGGTGCAAGCTTCCATGCAGTAATTGTGGATTTACCCTCCAAGGAGCCCAAGTGAGTTTGACCACCGTCTATTCCAAGTACAGTGAAGACTTACCTTCACCGTCACCTTGTGTAAAAAACCATAAAGATTATGGCTACTAAGGACACCAACTCGTAGTCATCCCTTAGGAGGGTACAGTCGACAATCCAGTCTGAATGTATGGGCAAGATAACAAGTCCAAAATTCTTCGAGAGAATTGAGGACAAGTGGACCGATAGAACTCCAGAGGACCCCGAACGGATTTGGAATTCACAAAGCATCGAGACCAAAAGAAAACAGTTGAGCTGCAAGAAGAACCCCCAAAATACAATTTGACTACTACGAAAGGTTGAACCACGGAGGGATAATCTCTGTAAATCTCCCGAATGCGACCTCGTGCGTAACCCCTGTGTGAGAGGGGGATCCCAGAAAGCTTATACGACAATTGGATTTTCTCTCCCTATCGCAAGATGCTAATGTTTTTTTTTTAATACTTTGGAGAGTTGTACTCATAGCCTAATCCAAAGCGCTAACCCTAGTCTAATGTTGGTGGAAGATTCTAAAAAACAAAATGTTCTAGATTAATTTTAATTAGTGTTAATTTTGCAGTTGTTCTTTACTCAGGGGTGTATGAAAGTGAAACTGATGGTATTATGACTCAATTCCCCAAAAATGCATAAGAAATGATAAACAGTCTTTTCTTTCAATGAATTTATATTTAAGGGAAGGAGAAAAATGTTCTTTCACTGTCAAACACTAAGATGCAGTAACCTCATGCAATTGTTTCTCAATCAAGAATCCAATATAATGCTAAAATTTTCAAAAATTCGTTCGAATATCCAAACCAATAACAAAAATATAACCTTTTGCTTAGATGTGAATGATAATCAGTTTGATGTAAAGCTTCCTATGTCAATCAGACTTCAAGATCTGTGAGATTTAAACAATCAGAAGCAAACTTCACATAAACAAAATGCACTCTCGTTGTGATCAAACAAGAAACAAAAAGAAAACCAAATTTGCAAGAAAGAAACAAAAATCTCATACAAAAGAAAATGTTGGAAAATTGACCTCAAATATCAAATGGAATGGTTCATAGATCTCTGAATTTCCTTACCATAGCTTTCATTCAGTCGGATAAATGAGAAAAAAATAGTAAATTGATTCCAAGTCTTCAAGTATTCAAAGGAGAAGAGTGACTCAAAGTAAGGAACAAATGTCAAAAATCCAAACAAAAGTATAATCAATTCTCAGAAATCAAGGTGTTGGAGGCCAAAACAAGGATACACTGAGGTGGTAATGATCTTGAGCAGATGAAATCAACAAAAAATGGACTCAGAGATCAACTCCCTACAAGATTTCTAACAGAAAAATAGCAGTGCTCTGGTGTCAATGGCACTAGATTGTTGCAACACTATATGGGAGCCTATAAGGGAGCATCAACGCTCTGGTAGCAAAGGCAGGGGAGCGCTAGCCTCTCAGAATTTAGAAAAATGTCCAGAAATAAAAAAACTCAAGCAAATCCAGAAATTCAAAGGGTATGAGATGAACTCAGGAGCCAACAACACATCTAAGAAGCAGAGACACAAGATGAATAAGATCAAAAAATTAGCAAAGGCCAAAAGAATACCTAGGAATAAAATCAAAACTGAAAGCTTCGATTTCCCCAGTGGAGTCGCCAATTTCTGTTACAGAGAAATCCCCCTGCAGACAGGTGAATTCCCTCTTGGGCTCTAGACTCCTAAGACAAAGACAAAAAGGTTCTAACATTGGTCATTGACATCCTCTTAAACCTAGCTGAACTAATGTATAGAGAAGAGGAAGAATATGTACCTTTTTCGATGTTTGTCCTAGTGCAGTCTGAGTTGAGCTTTGATCCCCCAGCTCTTCAACAAGTCTTGCAATTCAATCAAAGACAGAACATGCTTCCTATTCTACTAAGATTATCTTGAAACTAGATCCATCTAATAGAGACAAGTTCATGTAGATAAACACAACCTTGAAAGAAATAGGCCAAGCACATATATATTAATGAGAACTCAATAGAGATACTTACAGACCTTTGATGAAGGTGCAACAACCTCTCCCAGATCTCCTTGTCCAACCCTTTGCTCAAATAATCCACACACAAAATGACTATGCTTTACCGATTATTCTCCCCTACTTCTCATGAGATCATAAGTTTGGTATCTCTAAACTCCTGTCTCTCTCCACTCCTCCATGGAAAGCCCTCATTATATAGGATTTGGAGGCTTAACCACCATGGAGAGGATCTCTCATCAAATCCACTAAGAAAGGGATATCTAAGATATTTAGGGAGAAAATATCTCTTAAGGATTTTGGGGAGGAAAAATCTCTCAAGGATTTTAAGGAGGAAATATTTCAACCATCCATGAGATCCTCCACCTTCCCTCAAAAATAGGAAACCAAATGTGAGGTGGATTCTCACACTTAATTACTTCTTTTTCATGAATATTAATAATAATTCATGTGCACTTGATTCTCACACTTAATGAATATTAATAATAATTCATGTGTACTTGGTATTTTGGCCTTTATGTAATATATCCCTCCTCCACATTGACTAGGGATTGTGACATAGGTTATTCCATGGTGTCGAGGTGTATGAGACACTTATATGACACTTACGACACTTAGGGCGAGGTACCTAGGTGTGCAAATTTCATGTGTAACACAAACGTCAAGTAAAGAACCTCCATAAATCATGGAAAGTGCCCCTCCAAGTCAAATCAATTCATAATATCACCCAACAACTAGCATAAATTCCACACATTGGTTGGCCCTCAAATCAAGAGAAGAAATTCTTCAAAATTGATAAAGTAGAAGGGCATTCCAAGATCACAAATATTTGCCGAGCTTATTAATAAAACTAGAAAGAAAATAAATTAACTAAGTTTTTACGCTAATTGAAACAATGTGCAATTTATTTATCTACATGATTTACTAAAAATGCACCGTCAAAATTTTAAGATTTCAATGGAGCATGAGAAATCTCCTCCCCATTGAAAAAGTGATATCCTAAATTTGCAATGATTTGAGAAACAAATTATGCTTTTGACAATGGTCGATGATACAGTCGTAAACAATGTCCATTTGCAAATATTGGTGTTTATGCATCATCAATGGTCATTAGTTTAACAGTCCCATTATCAAATATTGTGTCTACCTTGTATGGACTGAGCCATAGTGTTTGCAACTTCCCTTTGAAATCCTTAAAGCGTGAAACATACAACAACACCCATTCTCCATTCTGGAATATTTTCTTCTTAATAAATCGATCATGCCATTTGGAGCACTATTGTTGGATTACATAAGTTTGGTGTAACACTGTTGAACGTTTTTCATCTAATTCGTTAAGTTATTCAAGCCTTTTCTTTTGAGCTTCTGTCAAATCCAGGTTCACACTCAAAGTAGTTTTCAGTGTTTCAATTTCAAATTCAACCAGAAACACAACATTCTTTCCATACACAAGTTCGTAGGGAGAAAATCATGTTGTATTTTTCTAAGTGGTTATGTATGCCTAGAGTGCTTCAGGTAGTCTTTCAACCCAATCCCTGCAATGACTTTTGACATTTTTTGTAAGGATTTCTTCAATTACTTTGTTTGTACTTTCCAATTGTCCATTTGCTTGTGGATGATAGGGTGAAACCATCCGATGTTGAATGTGAAATTTCTCCATAATTGCCTTAATAAAATGAGATGTGAATGGTGGTCCTCCATCTGTAACTAGTTATGTAGGTATCCCATATATGGTAAATATGTATTCAAACAGAAATTATGAAACAACTTACTATGTGGCTCTAGTGAGTGCCTTAGCTTCAACCCATTTAGTCATATAATTTTTGCAGACTAGTATGTAATGTTTATGATTGGATGGAGGGTTTATGGGCCCAAAAGAATCAAGAGCCCATCTTTCAAATGGATCTATCACAAGTTGGGGTTGCAATGTCATTTCATCGAATCTATTAGGTTGGCCCATTCTCTAATAGTTATCACATGTTTGCACATACTTTTTAGTATCCTAGAAAAAAGTTGGCTAGTAATACCCCATTCAGAGTATCTTGTATCTAGATCTTTTATCAACAAAGTGGCCTCCACAAGGCCCATCATGACAAGCCTTTAAAAGGTCATATACTTCATCTTCTCTCACACACCTTCTTATCTCAAAATCTGGTCCAGTGTGAAAGAGATACCCACATGTCCAACTGTACCTTGTTCATTAAATACTTAATAACAGAGTGATCAATATGTACAAAAGTAGGATAACCTGTAATGTAATGTCAGAATTTGTTGATGGTATAAACTACTGCAAGAAATTCTTTTTTAGTGACTATGTAATTCAATTCAGTGGGGGCCATTTTCTTACTTATATAGTAAATAACAAATCGATTGTGATCTTCATGTTGTCCCAAAACTGCTCCAATTGTAGTGTCTGAAGCATCTAATGAAATATGGAAAGGCAAAGCCCAATTGGGTCCTCGTAATATAGGGTTTGTGGACAATTGTTTCTTTAATTCTGTAAAAGAAATGGACAATTATCAATCCATATAATTTCAACATATTTCATTAATAGAATCCATTGTTTTTAGAGTTGTTTTAGCTATAATTGTTTCAGTCAATGTTTCTTGTGGGATATCTTCTTGTTTTGTCTGATCCATCACATTATCTAGAGTTTGTTAAGATTGTTGGGTCACAACCATTAGGTCACTAATAAAACTGTTGATTGTATCATCCTCTGTCTGATTTTTAAAACTAAGAGCTTTCCCTATAGTAAGCAAAGGTTGAACATCCCCTTCCTCACAATCAACCCAAAAAGAATTTTCAGTTTCCATACTTGGTTTAGCAGGAGGGTAAAGGGTCAGTTTATTTGTATCATATCCATTAGAGATTATCATAGACCCTATTCTACATCCAATATAAGCATCATTTGTGGCCAACCATGGCCTTCCCAAGATCAATGGATGTCCCCCCAACTGTGTTTTTATGGATTACAATGGATTTCATGTCGGTATGCAATTTTTTGTTTTTAACCTACAGTCCTCATCTATATAGTGATGAAACATCGTGGAAAATATCACATTCTCGTGGCAACAAAAACTTTTATTTGTGTTTTTCCACGAAAATTTGTCTATATAGAGACGAAACATCATGGAAAATATAGCATTCTCATGGCAACAAAAACTTTTCATTTGTGTTTTTCCACGAACATCCATCTATATCATGCCGAAACATCGTGGAAAATATAGTATTCTCATGGCAACAAAAACTTTTCATTTGTGTTTTTCCATGAACATTCGTCTATTTAGCGACGAAACATCGTGGAAAATATACCATTCTAGTGGAAACAAAAAATTTTTATTTGTGTTTTTCCATGAACATTCATCTATATAGAGACGAAACATCGTGGCAAATATAGCATTCTCATGGCAACAAAAAAAAAATTGTTTTTGTTTTTCCACGAACATCCATCTATATAGCGATGAAACATCGTGGAAAATATAGAATTCTTGTGGCAACACAAACTTTTCATTTTTGTTTTTCCACCAACAACTGTCTATATAGCAACAAAAAATCGTGGCAAATATAGCATTCTCGTGGCAACAATTTTTTTTTATTTGTGTTTTGCCATGAACATCCGTCTATATAGCGACAAATAATCATGGCAAATATAACGTTCTCGTGGCAACAAAAACAGAGCATTTTTATTTTTCCACGAACAACCATCTATATAGCGACGAAACATCATGGAAAATATAACATTCTCATGCAAAAAAATAGATGTGTGTTGCTATATAAACGGATGTTTGTCTCTATATGGGTAGAGATTGATCTCTATGTTACATAAAACTCGATTAGAAAATAGTACGAGACTAGCATTCCTGTAGGAATGGTCTCTGTAGCCTATGCTGTGACTTTCAACATCTGAGAGGACTAACATTCTTCTAGGACATAGGTTTGGATTAGAAGAATGGTCCTTTTAGCCCATTGCATGGCTTTCAACATGTGTTGGGACAACTATTCTTCTAAGATGTATGTCCAGAATAGAAGAATGGTCATTGTATCACTCTATTGAGTAAGTGACTTATTCAACATCATGCTCGATTACTCAGATGGAGTATGGTCTCGAGAGATGATGCAATTGATGCTATCGGATGATACTGATAGTGTTGATGTTGCTCGTGAATTGATCTACATGATCATGAGATAGCTTGTGTGGCTATGATGATGCTACCAGCAGAATGGTATGTTTGTACTCAAGACCATTACCATTAAATACCTCCCTAGCTAGGAGGGAGTGTTGATGTTACGGTAACTGTGGGAGGTATTAACCTCCATGTGTAACCTCTAATTAAATTAGAATGTTCTGGAAGCTAGAGAAACCCTAAACATATGTGTAGAAACCCTAGAAGACATGTCGGCTCAATAAAAAATTAATATTTAAGTATTATCCTCTAAAAGAATAAGTCAGCCTAGACATGTGACAAAGAGCACTATAAATAGAGGGCGCTTGAGCTCATTTGATCATTCACTCACTCATAGCTCACACAAGTCAAGTGGTGCACAAGTTTGGAGAAGGAGTGCAGTTGCAACTACTACAACTGGGTTTTTGGTCTTGGTTTCTGGTTTGCGAACTCTCTGTTTGGTGCATTATTCTTGGAGAGAGAGATACAATATCTCTTGGTTATCTGTTGGGTCTGGTATTGCTTCCAGAACTATTTTATATTTCAAGGTTACGATGCTCAGGGGTGGATGTGTGCCTATGGTTGGGTGACAATATTCGATGTGCTTGTTTTACCATAGACAATATCACAATATTGTTACCCAACCATAAGCATGCAGCCACCCCCGAGCACCTTTAACCTTTGACGGAATTATTCTAGAACTCCATACTAGAACCAACAGATAAACCCTAGCTGCTAACTACAGCAACAACTCAAGACAAGTAGAGTGCTCCTTCTCCAAGGGTAGCGCACAAGAGAGAGTCTCCATATCCACAGAACAAGTACCATACACAACTGCAACAGCTGCAACTGCACTACTCTCTCAAACTTGTGCCATACTTACCTAGTACATCACCAAGAATATCACTTGATAGTGCTAGAGAGAAACCAAGACCAAGATATGACTATACGCCCTTATTCCTCCTTACAGTTGCAGTTGCAGCTGCAACTGCAGCTCTCCACAAGACTTGTGCTCTGACTGGGTGTACAAATGAGCTAAAATGTCCTTTATTGATATTAATATGTCCAATGACATTTCTGTTTGGGCCAACCTAACTTTCTAGTAATTATATTGTTTGTTTATCTTTTTCCTATGGAGCTGACTTGTCTTTCTAGAAGATAATATTCTAATATTATTTATTCTGCTAGGCTGACTTGTCTTCTAAGGTTTTCACACATCTGTTTAGGGTTTCCCTTGCTTCCAGAATATTCCATTCTAGTCAAAGGTTACACGTGGAGGTTAGTACCTCTCCCAGCTACCGTAACATCAACACTCCCTCCTAGATAGGGAGGTATTAACGATAATGGTCTTGAGTACACACATAACATTATGTCGGTAGCATCATCATAGCCACACAGGCTATCTCATGATCACACAGATCAAGTCACGAGCATCATCATCACTATCAGTATATTTTGATAGTTTCCTAGCATCAACATACATCATCAGTTGTATCATCTCTCGAGGCCATACTCCAACTGTGTAATCGGGCATGATGTTGAATAAGTCATGTGTTGAACTCAATGCACTCAGTAGAGTGTCTCACATGAGTCACCCACTCAACAGAGTGATACAAAGACCATTCTTCTAATCCGTACATACGTCCTAGAAGAATAATTGTCCCAACAGATGTTGAAATCCCCGCAATGAGCTACAAGGACCATTCTTATAATCCAAACCTTCGTCCTAGAAGAATGTCAGTCCTCCTAGATGCTGAAAGCCATGCCATGGTCTACAGAGACCATTCCTACAGGAATGTCAGTCTCAGACTATTTTCTAATTGGGTCATATGTACCATAGAGATCAATCTCTACCCATATGCCTTTGAAAATATCGGTCCCATATTAACCACCCTAACCGGGACATCATGTCCTTAGCGGGTAGACTATTCAACCTGATTGGGCCAATAATTGTACCTCAATAGAATATCGGTCTTGAACCATTTTCCTAATCGGGCCACAATCTGTGCCTTGGGAAAATACTAGTCCATGATACGTTAGTAATCTATCAACCTGGACCATTCTCCAGAGGGAGAATGTTTGTCCACCAGCAATATGTTATGCCTGGACCATTCTCCGCCTGGAGAATGTCTGTCCACCAGCACATTGACTATCCATCTAGTTGGTAATCATCTCCAACACTAGTGGTAGTCTCCATGGAAATCAGATACTAGCATACAGCTACTACAATGCCATCCAATAAAACATAAATGTGTCTATCCATAGTAGTACACAACTACTACCCAGTGGTACACAACCACTCCTAGTAGCACACAAATACTAACCAGTGACACACAATCACTACCAATGGAACACATCCACCATAGTAGCATACAACTATTGTTCAGAGACATACAGTCTCCACAACAATCAAATCATATCATTTGATATCATCATGCATCAACAATGTCATCAGTTGCATC
>JZKD02S1402987.1:0-11259 GCA_000966675.3 Picea glauca
CTAACTTGGTTCTATTGTTGTAAGGTGTTTGAATTTGCCACTTCACAAGATAATAAAATGATTATATTGTCCACCTCTCAAAACTAAAACTGTGGTATCTTTACCAAGTGGTTAATGAGTTGTGTGACTAGTGCAAATTTTGCAGTTCTTATAAATGGTGAAACATCTCCATTATTCCACAATGGCAGAGGACTGAGGCAGAGCTTCCCGCTCTCCCCTTTGTTTTTTTTATTAATCATGGAAGGTCTTATCCTATAGCTTAAAAAAGGACAGGTGTAAGGGAAGTCGATAGGGGTGAAGGTCTCAGGATTGACTGTGTTGGGGTCCTATAATCATAGGTAACTCGATTCTTCGGCTGTTGATTTGGTGTTGCTCCCGTGATGAAGACATCTGGCTCGGTTGATTCCATTTTCCCCTCCACCCATTTCTCTTGATCCTACATCACCCTACTGCATCCTTCATCCACCTTTGTGCCCTCACTCTCTTGCACATTTGTCTCGTTGACTACATATCGCCCGCCACTCATCCCTGCATAAACAAACTTAGGATAATAAAATATTGGTTAGTTTAATAAGGTAATTGATAATAAATAAAGGATTAGATTAATTAATAATTTTAGTAGTTAGTAAATAGGTTAATAAAGTTAGTGTAATTAGACCAATAAGCAAGGTTAGTCTTGTTAGTAATTAATTAATTATCTAATAATTAAGTTAGTGTTTAGGTTAATTTAGGTTAGTGTTAAACATTAAAATAAAACAAAAACAAATATTAATTAATATAAAACCCATTTAATAAAACAATTAAAAAATATAATACAAATAAAACATAAAACAAATAATTAAAAAACAATATAAAACATTTAAATAAAACATATATAAAATAAAACAAAATATAATAAACATAAATAAAAATAATAATAATAACACGAAATAATAAACAAATAAAATGAAAAAGAAATAATAAATGAAAAAACATAAAAATTAAACATATCCTAAGTCTAAACTCTCACATGCTCCCATACAAATCGAACCCCCCCTACGTCCCATCAACTCCTTGGGGTCCAAGTTGGTGGTATTGGGAGGGACAAGTGTCTCCTCCTGGTGAACTTGGACCCCCCCTCCCAATACCACTTACCACCTCGGGGGGTCTAACCAAAACCACCTACCCCTGCAAAATGCTCACCTAAATTTCAAAATCGTTTTGTTTGCATGTTTAATAGTTCGACTTCCGAGGTGGATTCCAGGTAAATGGAAACGAAATTTTAAAAAATGAGATAGGATTTTGTTCAGAACGGGATGAAGAGAAAAAACCTCTTCCATATTTTGTAAAGGTGCCACCAGTTGGGAGAATCAAAACCATATTTCAGCCTCATTTTTCATATTTTCGATTTTTCTGTTTCAACCCTAATTTTGCAGGAGTTATTTCGGCAAGATGGAGACGAAATTAGAGAAACGGAAGGAGGATTTTGTCCAGAACATGCTCATATACAATAACCTCCTTCTTGTTTTACATAGGTGTCAACTTCGAGGAGAAACAAAGGTCTTAGTTGACCCTTTTTTTCCAACAGTTCGGCCAGTTTTTCATGGCGGACAGTTCCAGATTTTTGGGGATTTGTTGCTATTTTTTGTCGAGATGGTTGAATTCGACTTCCCGAGCCTAGGGAGAGTTTGTTCCATATATTTTAGTGATTCAAATGCACAAGGATGGATCAGGCAGGGGACCATGATTTAGTTTTTGTAAAACAGCTCACAAAGCTTCTTTAAATCAAATCTCAGTAATACAAATCAAGCTTCATAGGATTCCTGCGGCATATCTTTTTGGTGAAGTGTATCTTTTGTAATATGTTTTCCCTATCACATATTGTTTTCTTCTGAATTATTCAATAGAGGATTAAGATCAGAATTTGTTTTAAAATATACTATGTTTCTGGCTTTGGATAATTTTTGTGTTTTATGATAGAGGATTAGTTCCAGAATTCTTAAATGCTCTGGTACATTGTCCTTTTTCCTCACCTTTGCTTTCATATCATTCAATAATCTTAAAGGATCCAAAAAGGTGCCTACCTTTCCTTGTGATTTTTTCCTATATAAATTGTCTTGATTTGATCAGGCCTCTTTGACTCCATTTCCCAATGGACCTCCTTCCATGTTCCATCCAACCAATTTTAAAAAAAAACAAATACCAATCTATCATAGCTAGCCTAAGATCCATACTCAAACAAAGTTATATCATACAGAGAGATCCCTCTTTGAGTCTTGGAGGGCTAGATCCAAGACTCCAAAGTGGTTCTGTGGTTACCCCTGTTGGAGGCGCCCTTCTCTAAATAGGTGAAATGTTATACTTAAGCCCCAAAAGATGGATTTCGAAATTTCTTTTATTTCACGTTTCTACCCACTAAAGCCACAGTATCTCGACACACAAAATGGAAAAAACTTTCTTGTCCTAATCACCATTATTAAATGACTAAGCAGGGATTATCATCTTTCATCACCTCGTACTCTCTCTCTCTCAGGAGTTACATGTTGAACGTTTCTAAAACCTTCAACTTGCGAAGTCGTGAAGTTGTGTTAAAGTTACCCAGGTTAGTATCAAGAGTAAATCACTTTAAACCTTAGTTAATCACTGTCGTGATTTCGTGACTCGGCGATTTCTCCCCCAAAGGGTAGCACCTTTGTAACTCTAATCCACAAATTCATGGTATTCTTTAATTAAGCATGGATTAGTTAAAGGCTTAATTTGAATCACAGAAAATCAACTAAATCACACCATCGCGATTTCGGGTTTTTAGGGTCCAACGGCTAGGAGCGAAATCACCCGATACGGCAAACGCTAAAGAAGGGGATTAGCGAATAAAGTGCACTTATTTAAAAGAGATAAACCATATTAATCAATTCCTTAAGAAACCTTTAACACACATAGTTTACGGACGAAGTCTTGAATGTTTCTGCGTTTTTCCAGGTCACGAATCGTCAAGCATTTATGGCATTTATTTGATTTTCAGTGAGGTGATGGATAGCAAGATCTCATTTTACTTCTAAATATTTCTATTAAACAATTTGACTATTCCATCAGTAGAGACTCACACAGGATTAAATGATCAAAGCAAAGGGTTTCCTTTCATTATTTTAGTTTTCATTTCTATTGCGTGCAGAGCCATTACACTAGGATAACTTCTGTCTGTGTTTTCAATCTTTCCGACAGGGGATCTAGTTGCAAGTTTCTCTATCATGGCTCCACGGAAAGTGCCCAAGGCAGCTTTCGAGATTTCAGGTTAGGGCTCAGACTTTTTTTCTAATACCTCGCCCCGAAGTATTAATTCTATCAAAACATGGACGTATGTTTCCAACATTCTGCAATCTGAGTTGATAAATTGCTCGGATGATTCCAGTGACAACAAGAAGGATGACTTGTCAACCAAATACAAAATCGTCTCTCAAGAAGAGATGCATAAAATAGCGGCAAGGCCATAGCTTCTTCCCTATTATGATATTATCAGGTGGGTGCTAGACCATGTGGACATCCTGACTAGGATGATTATCAGCAAACAAAGGGTGACAATTGGGACTTTCAGACCGGAGCATTTAAAGGAAATGTATAAATTGTCACCCACACCGAACCTTACTCACAATGATGAATTCCTAGAGGGTTTCAAGAAGAAGGAATGTGAGAAGTATGGAAAAAATCTATTCGATCTGATCAAAGATTGGGTTTCGCACCCCGCGAAATTCAGGGTTGATACTAATGGAATCTATTGAATCTCCCCCTTAGAGCTGCAATTCAAGTATATAGCGATGATGGCCTGTAGGTTGTATGGGAAGGAGGACATTACTAAATTTTTCCTCCCATGGGTACAGCTTATTCATATAGTTGTTGAGGGTTTCTCCTTCGACTCGGCCAAATTGTTGTCTGACAGTCTGACCAGTCGAATTATTGAATATCGAGTGCAGAAGGCGAGTAGGAAAGAGACTTCATTCTTTATGTCTTCTTACATCATGGATGTTATTTTCTTCATGACACCTTTCCCGCTAATGAACTGGAGCTGGGATCCATCTAATACAGAGCCTATTCATGTCTACAACTCAAAAATTTGGGAGTATAAAGCCAAAGAATTCATCTACGAGATATTCAACTGGGTAATGGTACCAATGCATGTCTCCATTTTCGGCCATCTGCCTCCCAGGATTTCGGATAACATCACGGCCAACCTAAGTAGTGTGGAAAATTGGTATATAGACGCAGAATTTTCATACATCAGGGTCTTTGGCACCTCTCTTCCTCCGTATGCTTTGTCGTTATTCTTGCCAGATAAGCTATTGTGTCACGAGATCGCCAGATAGACTATGCTCGGCAGGATAAGAAAAGAGATCAAAGGAGTATCGAAAAAGGTATGGCCGCCCTTTCCCATTCACATTGGTACATATTCTTTATTAGACTTTATCCATGCCAGAGCCAAGGCTACGGCCTTAGAGGAAATGAAATTGGTGTACATTGAGTTTAAGAAGCACGACCCAAATAAGGTTGTGAGAAATCACCTAGCGAGTTGTGGCCTGAAGAGGTACGAACACGAGGATTCGCCTCATGATGAAATATTTCGAGGCATGAAGTCCTATTCTGAAGTCTTAAGTTAGATTCAATCCCTGTCACCTGGAGATATGGTTGATTTCCTTAGATTCCAGGAGCACCGACAGAGTTGTCTTCCCCAAGTTTTACAGGGCGAAACCCCAAAGCTTCCGGTTACACAGCAAACAGAAGCCAAAGTCTCAAAGGACTCGAGTCCTGACAAGGAGAAGAATCCAGAGAAAGAAGGGGAGGTTGGGACCTCAGAGAGAGGAGCCGAAATCACCTATCAATAGGAAGGAAACCCAGAAAAGGGTACGTCGAGCAAGTAGGTCCAAAGTCAAGCAGGGATATCCTCGCAAGTGTTGGGCGACCCACTACCGCTCATATCAAGCAAGCCAACCATGGATGCTAACCTGACACAATCATTTAAGGAAATCGCTAGTCCCATCGCTTCTATAACACCCTTATAGTTCACAAAGGGGAACCCCAATGCGGGATGGATTTTCAATGAAGAGATAATGCCCATTTATGTGGAAGAGTTACCTTCAAATGAATTTTTCTTTGATAAGAAAAGGAAGTTCGTAGTGAAGAAAGAATCGTATCAAAAAGAGGGCACAGTGGCTAAAAGTTTTAAAATCCTGACAGAAGGGAAGGTCGTGGAAGAGGAAGAATTCACCAACAAGATAGAAAGAACACTAGGGGCTTATGCTATAGCCAATCAGTACTGAGTTGGAATTTTGAAGGCCCAGTTGAAATGAAAGAACCTCTTGATCGGTAAGTTGGAAGCTAAGGTGGCTACGGCGGAAGCAAATTCCAGGGATGAGGTGAGAAAAATCCTCGAGCAAGCCAGAATAGTTGATCTGCAAGAGATCAAGAAACTTAGATCCAACCTTGAGCAGGTGCACTAGTTTGTGCAAATAAGCCAAATGCAGGTAAGCCAGCAGGAGCAGAAAATTATACAGTTACAATCGAAAATGGATGTTGCTGAAAACCAGGTTTTAGACATAAAGGTTTTTCAAGCCCAAGCTACTGAAATATGACAGAAGGTATTAGTGACTCAACAAGACTTGCTTGCAAAAGTGGGAATCATCCAGCATCACTTTCAGACGATGGATCAAGTGCTAGAATATATCTCTTTGTGAGAAAGAGAAGTTGGGGCGGATCGAGTTGCTTTCTAGGATGTTGTGATAGCCACAGCAAACGTAGAGACTCAGTATCTCCAAAGTATCCATCGAAGAACAAACCAGAGGGAATATCTTACTAAAGTTTTGGGAGAAGAATATATTAGAGAGCAGGGGAAGAGCTAAGGAAGTGAGGAATTCTTGTGAATAAACATTCACCTTGATAAATAAAGCTTTGCTAGACCTTGATAAGGAAGGAAATGCTAGGAAGCTAGGAAAAATTAATATAGCTAAACACCTGATAGATATCAAATAAAATGAATAAAAGGAGCAAGTTGAAATATCCCAAATAAGCCAGGTTGATATGGTCCAAGTGGACAAATGGCTAGTACAGCCAAGTCTGCAGTTGCGGTCTATCATCATAGAAGACCGACAAGTGGGGAAAAGGTTGTCATAGTTGGCGAAGAGTTGTTACACCTTTGATGCCAACAACCAAGCAGAGCCTTCCAGGTGGATAGCCCAATTGGTTGAAAGGTATGTCAATTGCATTGAGCAAGTGAAAGGGTAGGCTTTTGGTGTTAAATAGTGACAGATGTCAATCCATTCTATTTCTGGAGCTAGAGGAGCAGAGAAAAGAAGGCGCTATGCCCCTATTAAGGAAGACAAAAGACGAGGAAATGAAACGTTTCAATCCTTCATTTGTAACCGACAAGTTTCTAGAACGTTTGGAATTCTAAATGTTTACAAGTTTGTTTAAATATACATTTTGGAAAGGAACTAGGGGGGGATTTTATTTTGGAGATTGTAATAGAGAAAGTTCTCCTTTGCCAAGATTAATACAAAGCATATTGAAGACTCCATATTCTGTCAATATTGAGTTATGTGCTTTCCTCTGTTATTTTCATACTTCATGTCATTTTTATATACATATTTGATAAATGTTTTAACTGCAATTTAGTACAACTTCTATTGTGGTGATCAGGTTTCAGTTATCTAGTTATTTACATATTTTCCTCTGTATCGGCTATTAGCAGGTACAAGACCTGTGGATTACTCAGATATCTCCATTTCATGCTTTATCAAAGTGTCTCTTTTCCTTTATTCTTCTGTTATAGCGTGGGATTCCTCTGGAATTGATGCCCCACATTATTGAAAGCTCTATGTTTTCTTTCGTTTCACACTCGGTTTCATATTTTAACTCAGATACGGAAAACGACTTTTGATTTTGCTAAATTTTATTTGGTTTCACTGAATTTTCCTTATATAATCAAAAATTGAAATAGCACTTCGAAACATCAACCCCTTTTAAAGGCTTTGTTACTACATGACAGTGCCCGTCGTAAGACAGCCCAACATTGAACCTGACCTATCAGACAAAACTAGCATCTCTTTGAATCTTTTCGATACTACACTTAAGACTTCCATCACCCGGGCAGAGCTCGAACATTCATGGGTAGCCATCGAACGGGATATCAGCATTCAAGAATATTTGGAAGCGAGACAAAGACAACTCAGAAACCAGCCATAGCTTTCTTCCCTAAAGTTGTCCTTTCCCTTTTTTATCAATCACTCACTTTGGATTCGTAGACTCTATACTTTATAGCCTTGAGTATAGACTCTAGAACAACATCTTTTTGGCATCGTTTCCAGGGAACGGAGAATTGTAGTCACTTTCCCCTGAGAGAACGACATTTCCAAGTTTCATTTTTTGATAGTGAACAAAGAGTGAGCACCTCGTTAAGGCTAAACCTTTACCTTTCACTTTGCGACTCCACTTTCAAGTAAGCTGGAATTCTTTCAAAGGAACACTAGACAAAACCTAGATGCTAAATAGACCGTGCCAGTTCCCGACCCTGAAAAAATACTAAAACCAAGGGGTCTTTTCAAACAAAACACTATTGTTTACCAACCCAATTCCACTCAGTCTAAAGATAAGATTTTTCTTGAACCTTCATCCTCGCGAGAAATTTCTCTTAGAAAAACATTGGACAGTATTGTCAAAGACGAGACCCTAAAGTTCGAGCAAACCCTACCTGAGATTAAGACCAAAACCTCTCCAATTACCTCTTACATTAGTAGGGGTGACATGCCTGCCGTAAATCTCATCCCTATTGATATCCCATCGACTCTCAATATAAATGTCTTTGTCACTCAAGGCCTAGAAGAAGTTTCCACTCCCACGGATTCGACATCAGTGGGCTCTCCCATTTACATATCCTGCAAGTCAGAGGAACCGAGTCCCCGTTTACCCTCTCTCCCTTTTCCAACTTTCACCTCCCCTAGTAAAAAGTTCTTTGATTTTTCCCCCTTCATCTCGGGGAATCTAGGGAGTCACTATACATCTTCTCCAACCCTCTTTATAATGCACCATTTTCCTCTCCTAAGTCATCCATGGCCACCACCAGAGGAGGAGCAGGGGAAGTAGGAGGTCAAGGCCAACAACCACCCCCTAGGTTTTTCACCAAAGTGGTCGCTAGATATGCTCCCTTGGTCCTTCCAGTACCCCTCCATGATTTACCCAAAAACTATATGAAAAACTTACCCAAGTTCAAAGGAGAAGGGGATATAACTGCAGCCGAGCATATCAACTTCTTCGATCAATTCGTTGATATTCTACGTCTTGAACATGAGGACATGTATCACGTTTGTTTGTCTAGACCTTCGAGGGACAGGTAAGAACTTGGTTTCGGAGCCTGCCCCCAGGTTTGATATTATCCTATGATGTGCTAGAAGACCTTTTTCTCAAACAATGGGGTGAAAGAAAGGATCATTTATAGTATTTGACCAAGTTCAGGTACTTAAGGAAAAAGGGATCTGAAACTATTATAGAATTTATCCAAAGATTTAACAAGGTGTACAATAAGATACCTGTTGAAGTTAAATCGTCCCAACCCACTGCCAAAGTAACTTTTGATGGAGATTTTGAACCCAATTTCACTCTACTGTTAAGAGAAATGAGAGGGGCATACTTAACCCAAATGCAAGATGATGTTGTGAAAATTGAGTCAAACATGATGGTTTTGGGTAAATTAAAAACGAAAATCGAAATGGGAAACAGGGAAACCAAACGCTTTAGAGAACAAGAGGGTCCCTCTGGATCTAGAAGGTCCTCATATGACAAAATGGATGACATGGCTAGGATAATAAAAGATCTATCAAACAAAATCTCAAGAATGGAGCTAGACCAATCCAAATCTGATCAATTTGTTAAGAGAGAATTCAGGAGAAACCCCAATCCTCAGATTCAACAAAGACAGATTAAAGATGAAGATCAAAAAATTCAAACACCTCTAAAAAATGAAAAATTTATTGGAGGAAATCATATGAAAGAGTTCGAGGATTTGGAATAAAACGTAAACAATTTAGGCGACAACTGTATACAACCTCATTTGACGAAAAAATATTATGAGAAGTCTCTAAACACTAAACAATCATAAGGTGCAGATAATAACCTAAACAGCGCTGATGATCTCGCTTATCAAGGAATGGATGACACCATAATGGTTGAGCTCCAGCATAAATACAATCTGAGGCCTAAAAACAAACCTGTGTCGACTGCTCAACCCAAGAAAATTTTTCCTAGGGGCGAAACATATGAGCCCGTCCAGAAAGAGACCGAGACACGAAATAAAAAAGGGGTAGACTTGCAGAATACCAACGTAAAGGAGGCTGAAACCCAAGTGAGAAGAACTAATACAGTTGAAATGTGGACACCTGATATGCCCAGAACCGCTGAAAATAAAACAGTGAAAACAAATAAAATGGATAGGAAAGAGTCTGAAGTTTCAACCAAGGAAATGGATAAAATTGCGGGAAGTTTATGCCTAGAAAATGAGATAAATAAGATCAAGATACCGATACATTTGGTCAAGTTGGCAAAGAATCATGTGTACTGAAAGAAAATAACCAAGACGATAAAGTTTTCAGATTTAGAGAGTTAGTTTGACGTGATAAATCTGGAAGATGATAAGCCTAATATCACTTTTGGTCTACATTTGGAAGGTGCCAGAGATACCGTCACCCCCTTCTATATTACCCTAAAAGTGCACAATCGGCTATTGCATAATTGCATGCTGGACTCTAGGGCCTCACATAACGTAATGCCCAAATCCATTATGGATAGACTATGCCTCGAAATCACCATACCCTATGGAGATATTTACTCGTTCAATTCAAGAAGAGTTAAGTGCATGGTCATGATCAAAGATTTAGTAGTCTCCCTCGCCCAGATTCTGGTGAAAAATGTCCTAATGGATGTAGTTGTCGATGATATAACCCTGAAGTATGGTTTTCTATTATCTAGATCTTGGGGAGCCAAGCTCGGGGGATCCCTTCAGCTGGATATGACCTGCGCCACGATCCCTATTTTTGGTGGGAAGTTCACTCGATTATACAAGGAAACACGGTTGGAATATACGGTAAGTGATCCTCAGAATCCTAACAATTACCCTATTTATATCACCAATCAAGACCTAGGAAATTGTATTCTATCTTTTGACAATAGTGAAAATAATTGTATGGAAGAAAGTTATATTGATGAAATCAAAACTGAAAAGACAGCTACAAATGTGTATAGCACTGGAACCTGGAAAATGTTTTTTGATGGTGCTTGGTCATGTGAAGGAGAAGGTGCGGGCGTGCTTTTCATAGCACCTGAAAATGAATTTTTCATCCTCTTCTCTTACAGGATATAGTGGGACATAGACTACATAAACAATGTATGTGAATATGAAGCTCTAGTCTTGGGACCGGAAGCTGACAAGAAGATAAACATAAATAACTTAGAGGTCTATGGAGATGCAGAACTGATTGTGAAGCAGGTAAATCGGCAGTACCAAGCCAAGCACCCGAGACTGAGGTCCTACAGAAATTACGCCTGGGATCTAATGGAAAAATTATTTTCGGCGGTAAAGTTCATTTCATCCCATGAGCCGAAAACCAGCAAGTCGATTCACTGGCCAAAGCAGCATCGACTTTCGCACCCCCTATCACTTTCAAATTAAAATACCACATAGAGGTAAGGCACAGACCATCCATACCAAACAACATACAACATTGGTAGGTATTCGAAGATGATGAACAGATTAGAAAGTTCCTGGAAATGGTGGATGATTTCTCTGAAACTCACATTGACTAGGAAAACCAAAATGACCATACCTGGATTATGCAGGAAGGGGAGGAGCCTCAGGAGTTCCAAGAAAAAATCGCAAATCATCACCTGCTAGTATTAAAAAGTAATCAGATCCCTAAGGGACTAATACCTATGGAAAGGTTGTTTGATCAAAATGACATGCCTCTGAGGTCTACCTTGCAGCCCCAACTGGAGGAGGTCAAAGACTGCGACGTGAGCACCGCCAAAGAACCTAGGATAGTGAAACTATCAAAGTACCTTCCTCCTGAGATAAAAAGTAAGTATACGGAATTACTTAGATGGTATAAGGATGTCTTTGCATGGTATTATGATGAGCTCAGAACCTATGACACCTCAATGATTGAGCACAAGATACCTTTGAAACATGGTGTCAAACCCTTCAAACAGAAGCTCAAGCAAATCAACCCCATTTTACTACATGTGGTC
>JZKD02S1402998.1:0-11259 GCA_000966675.3 Picea glauca
ATAGACTTATGTGAAGAGTGCTTGAAATAAGGTTAAGATGTGAATGCTTAAACCATTAACCAAAACGTGAGCATCAAAGCAGAAAGTGCTTAACCATAGACCAAGACGTGAGCATTAAGATGTTATAACCATGAACAAGACGTGAGCTTTAAGATGTTTAACATGTGCAACATTTAAACCATAAACATAAGGTCATATATGCAAGACATGGCTTAAAATGAAACTAAGACGTGGATGCTTGAACCATAAACCAAAACGTGAGCTCTAAGATGCTTAGACCATAAACATTTAACCCGTAAGCATTATATCATATATGCAAGACGTGGGTGCTTGAACAGTAAAAGAAAGACGTGAGCATCAAAGGTGTAAGTGTTAAACCATGAACAAGACGTGAGCTCTGAGATGCTTAAACCATGTGGAGCATTAAAACCGTAAGCATGAGATCTAATATGTAAGACGTGCTTGAAACAAGCTAAGACATGAAGAACTTAAACCATAAACAAGACGTGAGCCCAGAAAAACGTAAGTGCTTAAGCCATGAATCAAGACGTGAGCTAAAAAGAGGTAATTGCTGAACCATGAACAAGGACGTAAGCTCAAGAGATATTCCACATCAGCATATTATCCATCCATATCATAAGCATATAACTTGCAAAAAGAAAGTGGGACGAAGTGCTAAAGTGATGATCAAAACGTGAATGGGAAGTTAACAATTCATCCACATATATAGGCTAAGCTTACGAAAATTAAAAATGCTTGAAAGTGTAAACTTAGCAAAATAACGAAAGGACTTTAGATCATATTCATATCATATGCATAAGAGATTGGAGAGTTAGCCAAATAACTTGAGAATANTATACACACCAAGAAGAGAAACCGTTTAGAGCAAAAACGGTTGAATGATATGGTCTTTGTTCAGTATAACCTTAGGTTGAGGCGCAACCAATTGATGAACAAGAGCCCTGAATCTAGCAACATATTCTTGGATGATGTTGATCCCTCATTAGATTGGGTTGTGGAGATTCAACCAGCAGCTTTTGACCATGAAGACCTCTCTTGGATGGATTTGGATCCCGAGCCACATTAGGAGAATGTGTGCATCGATGCTGCACCTGTATCTTTTCCTTCTGGACCAGGGGAATCAAGCCAGGCTTAGAATCCCCCTGTTCAGTCTACTCATGTTGAGAATGTAGATGATGACTCCGAGTCAGACTTTGAGTCAGACTCTGAGTCCTCTGAGTCTTCCTTTCAGTATGCAGATTTAGATTATTAGATTGTGTAGTCTCTGACTCTCTAGTATCTACTCTCTAGAGTTATTTTTGGCCATTTAGAGCCTTTTTGATGATGTATATTGATTCGGCTATTCATATGACTATGAACTCATGGAGTGCACTTACTCTTAGTGCTATTTTGGTTTTATACACGATTACTTGTTATATATATATGAGAAACTTTGCAAATTTGTGTATAGTGGTTTGGATTCACATGGATGCACATGAATATATATGAGAAACTTTGCAAATTTGTGTATAATGGTTGGGAATCTGGATTCTGGAATTGGATTCACATGGATGCTCTTGAATATATATTGCAAATTTGTGTATAATGGTTTGGATTCACATGGATGCACATGAATATGTATATGTTTTTCAAAAATTTGAATATTTTATGTATTTTTAGTGACCGGTTTTTTTCCGTTTTTTTTCCGGTTCCGGTTCGGTTTCGGTTTTTGGGGTTGACCGGTTCAATGACCGGTTCGGTTTTGGTAACATTGCTTGAAACAGTCCGTTCACTCCCACGCTATGGCAACCTTGGATTTCTGTCTTCCTTGGAATATCCGGATTGGAGGGTGGCCATAATAGCAGCTGGTAGCCCAGTGGAACTTAGCTGGACTAGACCCAAAGACCTCACGATGAATTCCACCTTGAAACAGTCCGTTCAAACCAATTGAGCTAACCCACTGGGATGTTTATAGGTCTAATTATCATAGAATGTATTATATATAATATTTGTGATTAAGGGCATGCCCAAACCTTTAAAAATTATCATTTCAACTTTAAATAATTGAGATAAACTAATTATTAAACTCCTCTTTCCACTTGTCCTGCTATTGAGCTCAATTGGAAAGCCTACTCTTCGAATTTTTTTTAATAATTTTTTTTATTTTTCTAGCTAATCTGTTACCTGATTGGGAATTCTTCATACATGTTGGAAGCAGACTTCATCCAGATTTTTAATGGCTTCCTTGATACACTGTAGTTGTCTTGCTATATCCCATGACAGATCCTTGTTTTTGTTGTTTAAAAAGTCTATGATTACCTTTGAGTCTCCATTGATTATCTGGTGTTTGAGAACTAATCTAAGGCTCAGTCTGATGCCTTCCATTAGAGCTTTGATTTACATCTGATATTTTGTAGGTGTTCCTAAGAATGTATGTCGTCATAATTTTTCTTTGTTGTCTCTTATTAGTGATAATCCCTGCTGCTCTTGCCATACTGGGGTTCCCTTTAGTTGTGCCATTGAAGTTTTATTTTATGCAATCATCCTTTTAGGTGGTGAGCATGACTGATGGGAGGCTTTCTCTCCACTTATTGGCTTTCCTTTATCAAGAATCTCTCTTAAGAAGATCTCCAAATGTTTTAAGATGTCTTCATCATTTTTTGGGATACTATCATATTCTTCTAACTGTTCTCTGTTTCTCGAATTGCATGTTTGGCTCTTCTTGAGATTTCTTGGAAGGCATGTCTTTTCTTAAAAAATTCTGAGGTTTCTAGTCTTTCAAAGGAAACAGAATAGAAAACCTGGGTTTGGAGACTGTTAATTTCTCTAAAATCAGCTGACTAAGTTAACAGATCAGATCTAATTACTTTGCTGAAATTATTAACTCTTGCATGCAGCAGAAAACGAGAAAAGCAATCACACACAGTACACAATTATTTCTGCTCTTCCAGATCAGTTCATCATTCAAAATATTTTCAGAACTTACAAGAGCTCCCCTCACAGGGAAAAAGGCTTTGAGAAAGAAAAACCACAACCAAAATCTGCAAACCTGAAAATTACAGTGCCTCGATCTGCATGCTTGCTGATCACTGAGGCTGTCTGTACGACCTGTTGTACGGACAAATCTGACTGCTGTAATAAATGCGGCTCACATGTGCTGCCACGATCTGCGTGTTGACTCGAAATATGTGCTGGCTTGTTTTCCATGGAGTCTCGAAATTTGTGTTGCCTCGAAATACGTGATGGCTCGATTTCCGTGCTGCCTTGAAATACGTGCTGTACCTGATCCTCTTCCTTGCCAATGCTGGAAGGTCTGAGTTTTCCTCTCCTTCACCTCATGTGACTTCTGAAAATGAATTTTCCTTGTGTTTTTTTCCTTTACCGTCTCCATCTTTTACTTGAGCCATTTACCTAATCTTAATGGTCAAGATTAGACCGTGAGATCAACGACTGTCTTTTAATTAAATCATTAAGTGACTTTAACTTAGCCACTTTATTAATTAAAAGTCACTTTAATAAAAGACATTCACTTTAGTAATAAATTAATAAAGTGAATTCTAGGAAAGGTATAGGATGCATTTAATGATGATTTCCACAAGTAGACACCCTTATGGAAATACCTGTCCGAGCTACAAACACTAACACTCCCTCTTAGCGAGGAAGGTATTCTTTACCACTCCAAGCTTGTCTCTGAAGAAGACGAAGTTGCCCTTGACCAAGGGCTTGGTGAAAATGTTTTCCAACTGCTCTATAGGAATATATTGGAGCTTAACTGCTCCCTTCTGCACTCTGTCTCTGATGAAGTGGTACCCGATCTTAATGTGCTTTGACCTATCGTGAAACATTGGATTCTCCGAGAGTTTGTTGCAACTTTGGTTATCACAGCGGATCACTATTGGCTCAAGCTCTTGACCAAACAATCTTGTGAGTAGCTTGTGAAGCCAGATGGCTTCACAACTAGCTAGACTGGCTGCCATGTACTCTGCCTCTACTGAACTTAGTGCTACTGAAGTCTACTTCCTATTGAACTAGGAAATGATTGCTGACCCCAAACTGAAACAACACCCAGAGGTGCTCTTCCGATCTTCAAGTGGTAATCATGACAAGCTCTTTGTCTGTTATGGTTTCTCCAATTGCACCTAACTGATCTTTGATCTCTGAAATCTTCATGAAAAATGTAGTAATGGTGTCATCTTTCGTCATCTTGAGATTTTAAAGTTGATGCTTCAAGGTAAGAGCTCTGTTAGTGTTGTTTCTCTCAAACATCTTCTTCAACACATCATACATTCAATAAGTTGTCGTCAAGGTAGAGATGCAAGGTAGTAGATGATCTCTTATTGAATAGATGATTATCTTTCTAGCTTTCACGTCATCTATCTTCCATTTATCCTTTTCTTCATCGCTAGATGTTGCTGGTAGAGTTCCTTCTATCAATCTCAATCGGTTACTGTCTTCTAGAGTGATGCGTAATCTTGAATTCCAAGAGCTGAAGTTGCTTGATCCATCAAGCCTATATTCCACCATAGTTTTGTTTCTCATGGCTTGCAGATTCTTCACAAACCCCAACGGCTAGGCTAGAAACCCTAGCTTCAGAAAACCTGACGGCTAGGTTAGGCTAGAAACCCTAGGTTTCGTTGGACTTATGACTGCCAACAATAAGCCTTGGAGAGTCAAAAGAACCCCAATGAGCTGTAAAATTCCTCAATGACCTGCATAAACCCTAGAGGTCGAAATCTGCAGAAACCCTAGGGCCAAAAATCCAAACTTCATCAATTTTCGATCTGAGAGTTGCAGGTGATGCGTTGGAGTAGGCCGTACCTGTCTGTGCAAAAATTAGGCTCAACGTTCCAAGAGAAGGTGCTAAAACTAGCTTGACAAGGAAAAGGGTAAGGTCCGTTTTTGCAGTTGCAGCAAGAAGGTGATGACTAGCTTGGAGTAGCTTGTGCAATGGCTCTTCAGGAACACTGCTCTGATACCATGTTGAATTTTAATGCTTAGCTCAAGCACATGTAGTTTCTTTTCAATTTAGCATGAACTTGAACCATAAACAATGCAACAATACAATATACAATAGCTGCAGTAACCAAGATCATAAGACGAATAACCATGCAGAAGACACAAGAAGTTATCCCGGGAAAACCCTTCTCAAACAAGGGAAAAACCCAACAATCCTTTGCTATAGAGTCAAGAGAAGATCACCCTTTCACCACAAACCCTAGCGCACACAAGAGGGTGGTCTATGACCAAGAAAGCTAGCGCCTAAGAGAAGTGCACACCAAATTTTAGATCTCCACAATGTGTGTTGTGAGAATGAGATATTCAATGAGTGAGTGATCCATAATGGAGATCTAACTCTCCAAAAAATACATGACCTAACACAACAATAGGTGTGTCTATTGACACAATAGGGCCGACTTGTACAACTCAATAATATAGTTAATCTTTTACACAATATTAATTATCTTTACATGGTGGGGCCGACTTGTACCCTTCATTATACAAAATTAGGGTTTCACAATAATCTTACTTTTAGACAATATAGCAAGGGATCCACACATCCTCTAGTGCTCTACCACTAGGGACAAGTCCACATGTGCTCAACCACAGGGACATCACTTTCAATAGATTAACTCAACTAAATCCATAGGAGTACGATCTGGAGAGCCATCTCAAGTCGACTCAACTAAGTCTGTAGGAGTCCAACATGAGACCATCTGAAGTCATCTCAACTCAGTCCAGAGGAGCACGACAAGAGACCACACACGTCATCTCAACTCAGTCCATAGGAGTATGACTCACCCATCACATGGGCGTTCTCACAAATCATCTCAACTCAGTCCAGAGGAGTACGATCTACAAAATGTCTCATGAAGTTGCAATCATCAACATGATTTTCCTTAGGGAGGCTAGATCTTATTCTAGGAGTGGCTGCTACCACCCTAGCGCCTTTTTGCATCAGTGTATGAGGGTATTCTACTGCATGTCCCTTCTATTATCCAGTAGGGGCGTATTTCTCTTCAGGAGGGCGCACTGTTCATAGTCGATCTATTGATTTGGAGTGTGAGATCACTCCCAACAGCTAGGAGATTCATCACAGGAGTTTCCAATCACCCGATCTATAGATTGGCAGTTGCTTTCAATGATTTGGAGGCTAAAAAAGAGGAGGTCGAATTCTTAGCTTGCTACAACAAGAGAGGGCACATTTCTACTAGAGGAGACAACACTTACAACAAGGGAAAGAGTTGGGTCTTGGAGATCTTTGGTATTTAGCTTGGGGAGGCTCTTAGTAGATCACATCTTCATCTTTCTATTGTATTTTGGAGGCATTATCAGCCACATACATTATTCTGCTATATGTATTCTAGATCTGCTCCACTATTGTATGAGGTAAGCTATATACTTAAATAAAACTCAGATCTGTGGTATTTGTGGCTATTTCTTGTGTTACTTCTCTTGCATCTTGTTGTGTATATGTCATTGCTATATCTCTATCATTTATTTTCCGCAAACTCTACAAAAAATCATCATCATAAACCCCAACACAACTCAAGAAAACAAATCAGCAAACTGTTTGACAAAATACCACAACCAGAAAATATAAAAACGTTAAATGTTCCAAGCAAAACCACTTGAGAACATTACAAACAACATCAAATAAATGCATTTTCACATAAATATGAAAATAGAACTGATATATAAGATGTATAAGATGTCAAGTAAACTCGAATACATCATAGATCAACACTGAATCATGTCCTAACTCTAAAGCCTCAAAATATCATCAAAAAATATAATAAATGTACCTCATCATCATGAGTCATCTACAATGAAATCAAATAAATAAACTAACGATTCCCTCTTCCCCATTTATGAGCAAAGGTGATGGCTCTAGAATGGATTTTCCTTTAGAGGCATAAGCTCCTGGGGCTGGCATTGGACTCTGATGTTCTGTAGAAGAAACATGAGCTAGACTCTGGTGTCCTATATTGGTGTTATTGCCAAGTACAACTCGCTCTGTCGGAATCCATAAAGATATATTCTTGTGCATCCATATGAATCCAAACCATTATACACAAATGTGCAAAGTTTCTCATGTAAATAGCAAGTGTGCATATAACCAAAATAGCATCGAGTGCAATCCATCTCTGAACCAAAAAAATCAACAAAGAGGATGTAAATGGTCTCTAGAGTCCAAAAAAAATCATGCTACAACAAATAACTACATATCATCAAAATCATTGCCTATATTAGTATCCTCATCATTAGTGTCACCCTCTAAGCATTAAAATAAGATAGAAAAGGCTTAACATGCCTAATAAGTGATTTTACTTGAGTGAAGGGTACATTTGTACAAGGGTCATGATAGAAGAGTTCAACAATCAATGCCACCAACATCGAGGTACATAGAGGGCTTGGTGCTCTTGACTAAATGCCAGTTCCATACCCTCATACATGACAAAATCTAGTGGAAATGTTGCAATACTGCCAATCTTGAAATCCTGAAAACCATTAAGTCTACTGAATTTTGATTAGGACCTAAAATTTTACTTTCTCCATATGAAGTCCAATGAGGTTGGAACCACTCTCTAACATCCTAAAACAATTAATGGTAATGTTAAAAATTTAAGTAAAAGTGACATTCTCCTTTATCTTTCATTGACATTCTCCTTTATCTTTCATTTTCATCCTTTTACTTGAAGAATTTAATATTACCATTATTTAGTAGATTACTAGCCTCTTTCTGTTTGCAAAATGAGAAAACAAACTAAATTTTCGGCTCTTGCTCCTTTGCTGCTCTCCAAACCCCAAAATCTGTTTGCAAAATGAGACTAAAAAATCCAATAATCGCTTTTAAAATGCCACTTTCCGCAGGTTTTGCGACATTTACCATCGACTCGTGATAATATGGCGACATTTTTGAAAATGTCGCGATTTTTCCCTGTGATAACATCACCGACCCTAAAGTTGCCGATAATATCACGATGTCGGCGATAACATCGCGATGTTGGTAGCAATGGTACAAACGATGGAAGTTACATGTGTACTTACTAATAGAAATGCAACAATCAACAAGCCAGTGCAGGAAGACGATGAAACATCAAAAGTAAATCCCGAGCACACTACAGGTACAATAAAGGGAAGTCATGCTAGCGAGACACCTTATCGACATCCCAATCACAAGAGCGAAAACTATAACCAGTCAAAGTCTCAACATCACTTAGAAGGAAAACAATTGACTTGTCTTTCGAAGAATATTGATACCAATACAATAGAGAACAAATTATTCTGGAAATCATATAAGCACAACATTCCACAAAGGATCAATTTAGGATGGTTAGATTCTTTTACGATTCAACAATTATGCTCAGCACTTAGAAGTAGATATCGTCTTCTATCATCAACCATAACAGTCTCATAAACCAAGAATAGAGCAAAGACATTACAAGCTAGAGAAAAGACGTGAGGCCTTGCCATAAATATGCATTGAGGACAAAACAATTCTAAGGGGGAGGCATTGTAATAAACAAATATATATAATATATACATATAAATAAATATTACCAATAAATCAATTCAATAAGCAATATGTAATGAAGAGACACCTTCCTGATGAAAGGTCACGTCTCTTTACGAAAGGGCACCCCTGCGTGTGTATATATACGACCTTCATTCTCATTGTAATCATCTCATATTTTATATTCATATAGTCTTATTCAATTATTATGTTATCCAAATGGATTTCTTTATAATGTTCCAAATATTTTGTATGTATGTAGTCTGAAGTGGATTGGTTCACTACATTGTACGAGATATTCCTTTTCTCTAGCTCTTCTTAAAGGGTTTCTTTTTCATTGGCCAATCATCGAAGTTGCTCCATCTAAAGCCTGCTTTTTCCACTTCATGTATGCCCCAATTCATATAGTATTATACTATCTATAGATTATATTATATATAATATTTTACTATCTTAATATATATATATATATATATTTAGAGTTTTTTAATAATTTTGGGGTGTTGTTCCTAGAAGTTTTGGGTGGTCTCTCTAGTGATCACCAAAGCTCTTTCCCCATCGCTAAAGCTTGTCCCCCCATCCCCAAAACTCGGTGAGAACATAGCTTACAAGATTTAAGGTTATTATAAACTAAAAACTCTGTTTTGAATACCGTCACTGGTGTCCACATGTCATTGTGAAGAACATGGTTAGTTATAAATTATCTTTATGATAAATATCAAATTATATTTTAAAGAGTTTGGCCAAATCTTAATCGAGGAGTTATCTATGAAAAGCTAAAATGTTTGTAAACATAAAAATGTCAATGCTGAGTATTACTGCTCAAACTCTCATTACGTGGAAAAGTCTAAACCATAAACGTAAGAGCCCAGAGGAAACTACTAGGCAAGCTGCCCACTGTCACCTCGATGGCTTTGCCCCTCACTTTAGAGTAAAGAAATGGGGTCCTAGCGTAGGGGGGTGTCCCTAAAGGTCAACCTAGCCAAAGCATTGTAGCTTGAGGGAGTAAAATTAGCTTAAATTATGTGATCCAATGTTACGAAGCATACAAATTTCTCTTAAGATTATTGTGAAGCTTAATGAGTGATTTGCTTAGAATGAGATTTCAACTACACATTACACCATGAAATTAAATGACATCAAGGAATGCATTATGCCAATGTAGCAATTAAAACATTTAGCTCATCAAAGACATACCATGAGCATGAAAGCTGACAAGATCCTTAATGTGTTGAAGTGTTGCATATGAGTTGAACCATGAAATATACTTGCCAAATGAATGTTAAGTAATGCCACAATATTGCTCCAACATAAAAACAAAAAGTGTGAACTTTAGAGATATTGGACAAGTGCTATAAGCTAGCAAGTATGAGAGTCATGATTTAACACATTCCACTTATCAACCTCATAAAGAGATAACAACATTGAAAATGTTCAAGTGTGGTTAATGAGTGGGTTAATTCTTTTCTCAAAGTGCTGAAATGAAAGTTGCAAGATAATTGCACAAGAAATGGAAGTGTGTCCACCAAATAGTGCAAGATTTAATCCTTAAAACTTAGATTATGTTGCAAGAGGTGTTAGTTTTTGGGGTAGCTCGGATAGGTATTTCTGCATTGGCAGTGCCTAGCATGCGGAGGTGTCTGAGCGATGCTCTCTAGATGCTTAACTTTATAATTGCATTTACAAAGTTAAAGATGCTTTTATTTAATGACTAAAGTGTCTTTTTTATAAAGTTGAGTGACTTAAGTGATTTAAGTCATCTCAACGAGAGATTGAGTCACAACCGTCGATCTTGGGAAGGCAACATCTAGTCTTGACCATTGAGATCTTAGGGTTAGGGATTTGGTCATTAAGAGATTATAAAAATAGATCTAAGGAGAGTGAGAGGCACACATTGGAAAGAGTGAGTTTCTTGGAGAGTCGAAGAGTAAGGAGAGGAAGAGTTTGCAGCAAGAGAGGAAGGGAGAATTCCTTCTAAGGGGTAGCACGAGGATTGAGGCAGCTTGAGGAAGGTTGTACATCAATGTAGGAGGGATGTACTGCTAGGCACACAATTCGAGGAGGCAAATCGTTGTATGTAGTGGGTCGTACAGAGACCATACGACGGTCGTACAGGTCACAGACTGTTGCATTAGGATTTGGCACGAATTTCAAGTCCATACAATGGTGTAAGGTAGCAGTATAGGTCGTATGGTGGTCGAGGGAGTTGGCTGCAATCTTGGCATGAAAATCGAGGGCCGTACAGGTCATTTATTGTTGTAATTTCAAGCTTGCTTTGTGGGCACATTAATCGAGAAATCTCTTTCATGACTGGTTTTCCTTTCGGGGTTTTTGCAGGGGCATTGCCCAGAAATATCTGTGTTAAAGTGTGTGTGTTGTTTATGATTTCACTGTGCATTTTCGTTGAGTAAATCCAGTGTTTTCCATTCATAAGTTGTTAAATTTATAGCAGCTGCGAGAGCCATTCTCCTGAAGAATGGCTAAGACCCTAGACGAGATCTAGGGCCCCCAGTGCACTCCTGGGGTACTTGGTCTAGGACCAAACAGTCAGTGCCATGGCAAAAGACCCTTCTTAGGGCCCCCAGTATATGACCGGGGTTCTTAGTCTGAGACTAAGCAGTTAAAGTCCCTAGATATGTCTAGGGCCCCTGGACATGGTCCAGGGTACCCATGCCTGGGGCATGGGTTTCTTGGTCTGGGACCAAGCAGTTAAAGTCCCTAGATATGTCTAGGGCCCCTGGACA
>JZKD02S1403009.1:0-11259 GCA_000966675.3 Picea glauca
AAGAATGGAGAATGTGATAATTAGTAGAACATCCACCAAACATAGATTCTCTCTGTAAAATGGATTTGACAGGTACTTGAACAAAACACACAAGCAATAGGCAAATCACAACAAAGCTTGTTGCTCAAGAATCTATTGTTTATGGACAATCATTGATTCTCAATGTCTGTAACTCATTCAAGCAAAAGGAAAACATAATAGGAAATGAAAAAGATCACAATCTGATAGCACAATTCATAGGGATGCTCAATGTCAGGAATCAATACTTCATTAGAATGCCCATACACTTACAATAATTATACACAGGCCTCTGCCCCCATTTGCCTTTCTCCGGTACCCTCAAAAGATTTATAGATTTACAATCATAAGTTTCGATCTGTAATTGATGGATTTAGGATTTTTAAATACAGAGATTAGCTTCTATTTTGTTGGAAATGAAATCCCTACACCAAATCTAAAATATGATTACAAATATGTGTCGAATATTGAAGTTGTTGTAGACCAATCTCCTTCTTTGTTGTTAATAAATCTTCCTTTGACTGCTAACAGGTGGTTAAAGCATGGATTTTGATCTCAAAAAGGTCTCTAATGCTGAAGATGCTCTGCCACTTCTACTCGATATCTTGGCCTGAGGTTTTGGATCTAGAGTCAATATGCTCTAGAAATATGGAAGTGATAAAACTGCTTGACACCTCAACTCCCATTTATTGTTGCCAAGTGCTTTGGAAATTAGGGATGTAATTGAATATTCTGCCACTTGTTCATGGAATATTTAACTACTGCCTAAAAATGTTCATCGAACCCTAGAGTAATATTTGACTTGCTAATCCTTCTCATGAAAACTTGTAACTAAAAGGTACATCGTTGCCTAAAGAAATGGATCAGATCCTCTGCCACCAAAATACTCTGCCATATGTAATTTTGTATCAAAAATCTAGATCTGCACTTGAATCCTGCTACTTGTGGATACCATCGATAGATATGATAATGAACAGGACTGCGCTTACTGGATTGTGGTGGTTGCGAAGTAGTCAAAAGATATAAGACTGAATCATCATTTTGGTAATAGGTTGGGATACCAATTACAGTGTTTGAACTATGGCATGGACCCCAAAATCCTTTGTCGATATAAGACTTCTCGTCCAAGCTACTCACTCGATCTATCTTTTCCATGAAAAATGAGCGAAGATTTCTGACTTCTTTAGATTTAACTTCAGTTTTGTTGTTTCATTTGAGACCTTACATCTCTTAAATGATTTTCCTTGGAATGGAGAACCCTCTGTATAATCTGCTACAGCCAAAGACCAAAGCCAATCATTAGTAACTGTGGATCTTAGCCAAAGTTGTGAGTGATTATCTACATGTGTGCTTTTGTCCTCCTCACAGGCTGACGGAAGATTGCCAGTGCCATGCTTTCCACAATAATTTGGAACGTTGAATTGGGAAAATGCCAAGATAAATCATTCTCATAGCCAATGAATATAGCTAATATAATACTTAGCTTAGCAATTGATGCCACATTGTTGCAGATCTGATCCTTTAATCTGTGTTGTGAAATGATCTATTCGCACCCATAGCAAATAGAAGAAAAACTAATGAGCCAAACAACAACAATTGTGGGTTTCCTGTTCTGTCATCCCATCAAACCCTTCTCGAATGCTTTACACTCATTTTGAAGACAATGTCCCAATGCCAGAGATGCGTTCCTTGCAGGCTTCGAACCCGACACTTGTTTGGNTGGCGCAACAAGAATAACACTTTTCCAGTAGCGTGCCTGTATCCGACAGATGTGCTACTGGGACATAAAACCAAATTAAAGATTATTTTCTCTTGTAGATCAGAGTACTAACACTTGACCCTTTTGGGGGGTGATTCTCTCCCCATGAGGCATCAAGAACAAGCAGACCATTGTGCATTTTCCTCTGTGCATCCGTGCAACGCAACCTGCAAAATTTTGTCTTTGCAAACATTCACATTCTTTTGTGTTGTACCTAGTCCATTGGGTTATGGAGTCGGCCAATATCATTCAAATCTGGCCAAAACTTCTGCAACTGTGCTCCTCATTTGAAGCCAAGATTCCCCTGCCAATAGTGCCTTATATGCATTGGGCATGGAGTCTTTATTTCAAAACTGAAACCAAATACTAGATGCAAACCTCACGTATTGTGCAAACTAGAAATGCTCAGCCATGAGCTTATTCATCTATGCTACCCTATTCTAACTGTCGAGAATAAATGTTTCAGGTATATATAAATTTCCAGAAAAATAATTCAAGCAACAAATTGCTTGTCCTGCCTTCATATACACAGCGAAAGACATGAAAAGAGAACAAAATATTCAACAAGGACACCACAACCAACTCATGTTTGTTGTTGCAAACCATCATGCCAAACTTTGTAATGTATGGCATTACTGAAAATAGTGACTCCATCCATATAACAACTGGATCATGAAATTCATGTATGATCTTACCTGGTTTTTTAAAATCAAAAGGCCGCTTTTCCACATAGTTGATCTCATTAGATTGCTGATCATGAATGTCATTTCCAAGTTCTATAAACCCATATATTGACTACTCAACAACTGACCTAGAAGCAAGCATCAATTGTTGTTGGAACTTTTCTCTATTAGTTTCGTGATTCTCATGATGTTCTTGATCAGATCCAGGACTGCTGCCATATGCTATCTGCTCTTTATCATCTGAGATCTCAAAAGACATGGCCTGATTTTTATGCAAATTAGAAAAAAATAGATACATTTGATATGATGTCAAACGTATCTACAAACTTCCTATCAAAATGAAGGTCATCTACCACCTTTGAATATTTCAGAAAAGTATCCTCTACA
Source organism: Picea glauca (assembly GCA_000966675.3). Lineage (NCBI taxonomy): Eukaryota > Viridiplantae > Streptophyta > Pinopsida > Pinales > Pinaceae > Picea > Picea glauca. Next base: position 2,848 of record JZKD02S1403009.1, read on the forward strand.
ACCATAGATTTTTTAGCACAATGATACTTTTCATGTCCATTAATTTGACGAAACAAACTATATTCATGACATCATTCTGGAAAAAGGACGTTAGCTGAAAATGCATATTTACAATACAAATTGAAAGTATCATGAAAAACTTTCAAAGAGTTGATACTGGTGGCTGGAAGAGATCTGCACCAATCAAGGGCTGCTCCCTTCAAAGAGTATCTGAAAATATTGATCTTAACATCCTCGTGCAGAATTTGATGTTCACGAATAAAATCATGGAAATCTACAAGATGTTTAGCCGGTACCTCCCAATCTTATCCTTTAAATGTAGGAAGGGAACCTTCCCATTCACCTCTGCTAAGCATTGGGTTTGGAAAACCAACTACATCTGAAAAGTCACAAAAGGCCAACCTTTGAGCCAAAATGGCTTCCATATTTGAAATCCCAGTGGAGTCGCCTAGTAATCTTTAGACAGTGGAGTTGCCATAGTGAAAGATCTGTAGTCAAGCACATGTCCTCTTCTCGGTCACCATCAATAAGAGGATCTGATCGTTGTCGTTGTCCCAGGGAAAATTTCTTCGCTACTTCGTCCCCAACAACGACTCCAAAATATCTTAGTGCTAGAAGTTGTTCCTAGACTGCTATAGGGTCAAACCTAACACATATTAGTTATTGCAATGGTTTTTGTAGATGAAAATTAGATTATGGTTTGGTTTGATGGATCAACGAGATTGAATGAGGAAGGAAGAGGGCAATAAACTAACTTTAGATCAAAGATTTACCATTGGGCATGGAGTCAAGTAAACACCCTGTTAGATTAAAGGCCAGTGAAATACATATCAGACAAATACTTATATGATGATGGATGGAAGAATGGAGAATGTGATAATTAGTAGAACATCCACCAAACAAATATTCTCTCTGTAAAATGGATTTGATAGGTACTTGAACAAATCACACAAGCAACAAGAAGATCACAATAAATATTGTTGCTCAAGAATCTATTGTTTATGGACAATCATTGATTCTCAATATCTGTAACTCATTCAAGCAAGAGGAAAACAGAATGGGAAACGAAAAAGATCACAATACGATAGCACAATTCATAGGGATGCTCAATGTCAGGAATGAATACTTCATCAGAATGCCCATAAGCTTACAACAATTATACACATGCCTCTTCTCCCATTTGCCTTTCTTCGGTCTCCTCAAAAGATTTATAGATTTACAATTATAAGTTTTGATCTGTAATTGATGGATTTAGGATTTCTAAATACAAATATTAGCTTCTATTTTGCTGGAAATGAAATCCCTACACCAAATCTAAAATATGATTACAAATATGTGTCGAATACTGAAGATGTTGTAGACCAATCTCCTTCTTTGTCGTGTCAATAAATCTGCCTTTGACTACTGACAGGTGGTTAAAGCATGGAATTTGATGTCAAAAAGGTCTCTAATGCTAAAGATGCTCTGCCACTTCTACTCGATATCTTGGCCTGAGGTTTTGGATCTAGAGTCAATATGCTCTGGAAATATGGAAGTGATAAAACGACTTGACACCTCAACTCCCATTTACTGTTGCCAGGTGCTTTGGAAATCAGGGATGTAATTGAATATTCTGCCACATGTTCATGGAATATTTAACTGGTGCCTAAAAATGCTCATCGAACCCTGGAGATAGTGTTTGACTTGCTAATCCTTCTCATGAAAACTTGTAACTAAAAGCTACATCGTTGCCTAAAGAAATGGATCAGATCCTCTGCCACCAAAATACTCTGCCATCTGTAATTTTGCATGAAAAATCTGGATCTGCACTTGAATCCTGCTACTTGTAGATACCATCAATAGATATGATAATGAACATGACTGCTCTTAATGGATTGTGGTGGCTGCGAAGGAGTCAAAATATATAAGACTTAATCATCATTTTGGTAATAGGTTGGGATACCAATTACAATGTTTGAACTATGGCATGGACCCCAAAATTCTTTGTCGATATAAGACTTCTCATCCAGGCTCCTCACTCGATCTATCTTTTCCATGAAAAATGAGCGAAGATTTCTAACTTCTTTAGATTTAACTTCAGTTTTGTTGTTCCATCTGAGAGTTTACATCTCTTAAATGATTTTCCTTGGAATGGAGAACCCTCTGTATAATCTTCTACAACAAAAAAAACAAAGCTAATCATTAGTAACTGTTGATCTTAGCCAAAGTTGTGAGTGATTATCTATAGGTGTGTTTTTGTCCTCCTCACTAGCTGATGGAAGATTGTCAGTTCCATGCTTTCCACAATAATTTGGAACGTTGAATTGGGAAAATGCCAGGAGAAATCATTCTCATAGCCAATGAATATAGCTAATAGAATACTTAGCTTAGCAATTGATGCCACAATGTTGCAGATCCGCTCCTTTAATCTGTGTTGTGAAAGGATCTATTCACACCCATAGCAAATAGAAGCAAAAATAACTAGCCAAACAACAACAATTATGGGTTTCCTATTTTGTCATCCCATCAAACCCTTCTCGAATGCTTTATACTCATTTTGAAGACAACATCCCAATTCCAGAGATGCGTTCCTTGTAGGCTCCGAACCCGACACTTGTTTGGCGTTTTGACATTTGGATGCTTGTGCCTTTCATCTGCGATGTACCCATCAGTTGGTTCAAGGTTGTGTAGAAGGAAGAATGGGTAATAACAATTGAGCAACAACTTCTCTCAGTGAAATGTGAAATCGAAAATGCGGTCCCAGCTCTCGACAATCCAGAGTTACACGACCCGGTTTATTATAATGTGTCTCGTTTCAAAAGGAGCTATGAAATGATGGAGACCATATTGAATGTATATGTGTATCCGGATGGAAAAAAACCCTATTTTCATGAGGGTCCCATGGGTTCCATATATGTATCATAGGATGGTTCATGAAACAGATGGAAGAGAGTAAACAATTTGTTACAAAGGACTTCAGGAAAGCTCACATATAATACATGCCCTACATCATGTATGAGATGAGAAGAGGAATTCCTGCACCATAACAACATAACATGCCACAAATATCACTGTATATAAGAGACTATGTGAACACGATTGCTTCCAAATACCCATTTTGGAATAGAACCCACAAGCGAGATCACTTTTTTGTTGCATGCCATGATTGGGGACCTTACACAACAAAAGAGCATCCCAAACTCAGATTGAATGCTATAAAATTTCTTTGCAATGTCGACCTATTTGAGGGATACTTTGTATCAGGCAAGGATGGTGATCTTCCTGAAACCAACCTAGATTTTTTACAACAGCCACCTCGTGGTCTTGGGGTGTTTCCTATAAGAAACAGGTCCATTCTTGCATTTTCGCTTGAGGTAATCATGGCAGAGTAAGGCCAGTTCTATTCAAATACTGGAAAGACAAGGACCCTGGCATTATGGTCTATGAGAACTTAACTCAAGAAATAGCAAAGTAAAAATACATAAAAACATCATGACTTGTTCTAGTCACCCAAGACCAAGAGCATATGATGGCACTGCAAGAATAACACTTTTCCAGTAGTGTGCATGTATCCGACAGATGTGCTACTGAGACATAGCACCAAATTAAAGATTATTTTCTCTTGTAGATCAGAGTACTAACAATACCTGTGATGAATAAAGATATGAAACTGATACACAATGTTCTTCAGTGTGTTTTATGCAATTCATCCAGGTGTCACTACTTGGAACCTCTCAGAAAAGGAGTTATGGCAAAAATGGCACACCTTGCTGAATTCTTGCTTATTCTATAGAGCTACCTTGTAGAGCGTGCCCCGCACAGAATTTTTGTTGAATTTATCTGAACCTATTACATAGCATACTAAATATTGTACTCTAACCAACAAATTTTGTCTTACTGAATTTGGATCTGTTATGAAGAAGTTATGACGTTTTTGCCCGAAACACTTGTTTTTGACTAGTTTTAGGAGTATCCACAAACCGTATTTTCCACGTAGTGTAACTCCACAAATACAATGACCCACAAGATTATATTTTTACCACAACTACTTGGAGATGTTTTCTCAATGGAATATCAATTTCACGGTCTGAATCATTCTAGAAAAAGGTTATTGTGAAAATGGTGAGATGACTTGAAAAAAACATACCTTAGAAAGGATCATCAAAATAATTTATCCTTCCTTGAATTCCGGCCTTTGTTTCTTCACTTTCCTCAAAAATTCAGCTTAGATATCCTTTGGTTACCTCGGACACCTATAGGTATTCAATATTCTCAAGTGTGTCTTAAATGAGAGAGCCTTTCCTCTTATTTATACTCTCCAAGTAGCTTCTTTAAAAACATCTTCTAGGTCACTTTGCCCACTTTCCTTATTTTAGGGTTAANTTTAAATGTAGGAAGGGAACCTTCCCATTCACCTCTGCTAAGCATTGGGTTTGGAAAACCAACTACATCTGAAAAGTCACAAAAGGCCAACCTTTGAGCCAAAATGGCTTCCATATTTGAAATCCCAGTGGAGTCGCCTAGTAATCTTTAGACAGTGGAGTTGCCATAGTGAAAGATCTGTAGTCAAGCACATGTCCTCTTCTCGGTCACCATCAATAAGAGGATCTGATCGTTGTCGTTGTCCCAGGGAAAATTTCTTCGCTACTTCGTCCCCAACAACGACTCCAAAATATCTTAGTGCTAGAAGTTGTTCCTAGACTGCTATAGGGTCAAACCTAACACATATTAGTTATTGCAATGGTTTTTGTAGATGAAAATTAGATTATGGTTTGGTTTGATGGATCAACGAGATTGAATGAGGAAGGAAGAGGGCAATAAACTAACTTTAGATCAAAGATTTACCATTGGGCATGGAGTCAAGTAAACACCCTGTTAGATTAAAGGCCAGTGAAATACATATCAGACAAATACTTATATGATGATGGATGGAAGAATGGAGAATGTGATAATTAGTAGAACATCCACCAAACAAATATTCTCTCTGTAAAATGGATTTGATAGGTACTTGAACAAATCACACAAGCAACAAGAAGATCACAATAAATATTGTTGCTCAAGAATCTATTGTTTATGGACAATCATTGATTCTCAATATCTGTAACTCATTCAAGCAAGAGGAAAACAGAATGGGAAACGAAAAAGATCACAATACGATAGCACAATTCATAGGGATGCTCAATGTCAGGAATGAATACTTCATCAGAATGCCCATAAGCTTACAACAATTATACACATGCCTCTTCTCCCATTTGCCTTTCTTCGGTCTCCTCAAAAGATTTATAGATTTACAATTATAAGTTTTGATCTGTAATTGATGGATTTAGGATTTCTAAATACAAATATTAGCTTCTATTTTGCTGGAAATGAAATCCCTACACCAAATCTAAAATATGATTACAAATATGTGTCGAATACTGAAGATGTTGTAGACCAATCTCCTTCTTTGTCGTGTCAATAAATCTGCCTTTGACTACTGACAGGTGGTTAAAGCATGGAATTTGATGTCAAAAAGGTCTCTAATGCTAAAGATGCTCTGCCACTTCTACTCGATATCTTGGCCTGAGGTTTTGGATCTAGAGTCAATATGCTCTGGAAATATGGAAGTGATAAAACGACTTGACACCTCAACTCCCATTTACTGTTGCCAGGTGCTTTGGAAATCAGGGATGTAATTGAATATTCTGCCACATGTTCATGGAATATTTAACTGGTGCCTAAAAATGCTCATCGAACCCTGGAGATAGTGTTTGACTTGCTAATCCTTCTCATGAAAACTTGTAACTAAAAGCTACATCGTTGCCTAAAGAAATGGATCAGATCCTCTGCCACCAAAATACTCTGCCATCTGTAATTTTGCATGAAAAATCTGGATCTGCACTTGAATCCTGCTACTTGTAGATACCATCAATAGATATGATAATGAACATGACTGCTCTTAATGGATTGTGGTGGCTGCGAAGGAGTCAAAATATATAAGACTTAATCATCATTTTGGTAATAGGTTGGGATACCAATTACAATGTTTGAACTATGGCATGGACCCCAAAATTCTTTGTCGATATAAGACTTCTCATCCAGGCTCCTCACTCGATCTATCTTTTCCATGAAAAATGAGCGAAGATTTCTAACTTCTTTAGATTTAACTTCAGTTTTGTTGTTCCATCTGAGAGTTTACATCTCTTAAATGATTTTCCTTGGAATGGAGAACCCTCTGTATAATCTTCTACAACAAAAAAAACAAAGCTAATCATTAGTAACTGTTGATCTTAGCCAAAGTTGTGAGTGATTATCTATAGGTGTGTTTTTGTCCTCCTCACTAGCTGATGGAAGATTGTCAGTTCCATGCTTTCCACAATAATTTGGAACGTTGAATTGGGAAAATGCCAGGAGAAATCATTCTCATAGCCAATGAATATAGCTAATAGAATACTTAGCTTAGCAATTGATGCCACAATGTTGCAGATCCGCTCCTTTAATCTGTGTTGTGAAAGGATCTATTCACACCCATAGCAAATAGAAGCAAAAATAACTAGCCAAACAACAACAATTATGGGTTTCCTATTTTGTCATCCCATCAAACCCTTCTCGAATGCTTTATACTCATTTTGAAGACAACATCCCAATTCCAGAGATGCGTTCCTTGTAGGCTCCGAACCCGACACTTGTTTGGCGTTTTGACATTTGGATGCTTGTGCCTTTCATCTGCGATGTACCCATCAGTTGGTTCAAGGTTGTGTAGAAGGAAGAATGGGTAATAACAATTGAGCAACAACTTCTCTCAGTGAAATGTGAAATCGAAAATGCGGTCCCAGCTCTCGACAATCCAGAGTTACACGACCCGGTTTATTATAATGTGTCTCGTTTCAAAAGGAGCTATGAAATGATGGAGACCATATTGAATGTATATGTGTATCCGGATGGAAAAAAACCCTATTTTCATGAGGGTCCCATGGGTTCCATATATGTATCATAGGATGGTTCATGAAACAGATGGAAGAGAGTAAACAATTTGTTACAAAGGACTTCAGGAAAGCTCACATATAATACATGCCCTACATCATGTATGAGATGAGAAGAGGAATTCCTGCACTAGAACAACATAACATGCCACAAATATCACTGTATATAAGAGACTATGTGAACACGATTGCTTCCAAATACCCATTTTGGAATAGAACCCACAAGCGAGATCACTTTTTTGTTGCATGCCATGATTGGGGACCTTACACAACAAAAGAGCATCCCAAACTCAGATTGAATGCTATAAAATTTCTTTGCAATGTCGACCTATTTGAGGGATACTTTGTATCAGGCAAGGATGGTGATCTTCCTGAAACCAACCTAGATTTTTTACAACAGCCACCTCGTGGTCTTGGGGTGTTTCCTATAAGAAACAGGTCCATTCTTGCATTTTCGCTTGAGGTAATCATGGCAGAGTAAGGCCAGTTCTATTCAAATACTGGAAAGACAAGGACCCTGGCATTATGGTCTATGAGAACTTAACTCAAGAAATAGCAAAGTAAAAATACATAAAAACATCATGACTTGTTCTAGTCACCCAAGACCAAGAGCATATGATGGCACTGCAAGAATAACACTTTTCCAGTAGTGTGCATGTATCCGACAGATGTGCTACTGAGACATAGCACCAAATTAAAGATTATTTTCTCTTGTAGATCAGAGTACTAACAATACCTGTGATGAATAAAGATATGAAACTGATACACAATGTTCTTCAGTGTGTTTTATGCAATTCATCCAGGTGTCACTACTTGGAACCTCTCAGAAAAGGAGTTATGGCAAAAATGGCACACCTTGCTGAATTCTTGCTTATTCTATAGAGCTACCTTGTAGAGCGTGCCCCGCACAGAATTTTTGTTGAATTTATCTGAACCTATTACATAGCATACTAAATATTGTACTCTAACCAACAAATTTTGTCTTACTGAATTTGGATCTGTTATGAAGAAGTTATGACGTTTTTGCCCGAAACACTTGTTTTTGACTAGTTTTAGGAGTATCCACAAACCGTATTTTCCACGTAGTGTAACTCCACAAATACAATGACCCACAAGATTATATTTTTACCACAACTACTTGGAGATGTTTTCTCAATGGAATATCAATTTCACGGTCTGAATCATTCTAGAAAAAGGTTATTGTGAAAATGGTGAGATGACTTGAAAAAAACATACCTTAGAAAGGATCATCAAAATAATTTATCCTTCCTTGAATTCCGGCCTTTGTTTCTTCACTTTCCTCAAAAATTCAGCTTAGATATCCTTTGGTTACCTCGGACACCTATAGGTATTCAATATTCTCAAGTGTGTCTTAAATGAGAGAGCCTTTCCTCTTATTTATACTCTCCAAGTAGCTTCTTTAAAAACATCTTCTAGGTCACTTTGCCCACTTTCCTTATTTTAGGGTTAA
>JZKD02S1403020.1:0-11259 GCA_000966675.3 Picea glauca
TCCTTTTGGAAGGACATGTGAATTCCCAAGTGGTGGGAGGAACGTGTGCTGGTGGAATGCATGCAGTTCCATGGGTGACAAGTGTCAACCCTGGTGCATGCGAATAAAACAGCCAGGGTGAGCCGTGAGAAGGTTCGATTCCCATTCCACTGGATTGTCCGAACGCATACGGAGCTCTGAGCAGTATGACTAACCTAACTCCTGTAGAGAACCTTCGTGAGACCCTATGACTCGAATGTCTGTGTCTGATTCTGATAAATCCCGTACGTGTAACCCCAGCCTACGAGAAGCCCATGTTGATTTCAAGGAAGAGTCTTTGCTTGTTCGGGAAAGCTGAGCGAGCCTATGCGAGCATTCATTGTTCCGAAGCTGTGACTGTGAAGCCATCCCGTGATTACCGAACAAGTTTTTGGAAAGCCTGTGTCTGTTTTCCCATGGGATTGTTGAGACTACGCATTACTGGACTGCGTGAGGCTTGCTGGCCTGTGAGCAACTCCCTCTAGGTGAGAGAGTGCGTAGGGGAAGGAGAGAACTCCTGGAAGGAACCCTGTAGCTTCCATAGAGCCCGGAGACTTCCGGTCCGGTCTGTTCCTGTAACCCAAGGTAAGGGAGATTGGCAGTCGATGGACTGTCCAGGTGACAGAGAAGGTGCATTCTCTTAGGGTGGAACAGGCATGTGGAGAATGAGGGTCTGTGGGCAGTGAGCATGGGAGATTCCTGGGAGGGCATTCCGTCCTTGTGGTTGTGTGTGATTATTTTCCCTGTAACCTCAGCCTGAGCCTAGATTCGTTGCCTTGGGGTGGAGCTTAGTCCCAGCTCGGGGGTGACCCACTGCTGAGTTGATGAGAAGTGCGGTCTAAGGCTGGGAGGTTCATGGAAGGCCTGCATTTGGTTGGTGGATCCCACCATTGTTACAAGATAAGTGTCTAACTATGTTTTATCACATTTTATCATGTCTCTACTGTAAATGTTATCATGTTTTCCGCAGTGTATACGAATTAATATGGAATGCTATGGATTGTTTAATTATAGCAGTAATGATATGTTTAAGCTCTGAGTTAAATGTGTTTATTTGTTTAAATGCATGGGATCTATGATATCTGTATGAGCTTTGTACAAATGGTGTGTACAAATGGGTATCAGAGTGCGAGTAAGCCCAGAGTTCTGAAATGGGTGTGCTACAAATTGATATCAGAGCGAAGGTTTCGACACTGAGCCTAGATGGGCCAGTGGAGTGGTCTTTGGATCGAGAATGCGAAGGGAAATTGGGTCTAGAGGACCAATTTCGGACCTTGGTTTGTTCCGGAGTGTCAAGTAGTTGCTTGACCGTGATTACGAGCTCAAGAAGTATAGCGACGAATGAAACTGCAGTTGGTGTGGTCTATGGCCACAGGGAGACAGGTCTCTACACCAATGGTGTTAGAACCTTAGGATCTATTCGGGAGGGAAAGTGAGCCCTCATGACCATTGGATCTGGAAAAAATGTGCGTAGGGATTAAAATTCCTTTTGAAATACACAGGAATGTGGAAATCACGATACGCGAAATTCCGAATTGGTTAGGAACCGTCTGAGCCATCAGATCTCGGTCGGAAAACCCATCAGCCGTTGGATCTGTCGGGAGATGTCCAAATGTTAAACCTCAGAGAATAGGGGTGAAATCTCCAAAATAGATCTAGATCGTCCGAAAGACAGAGGACATGTGTCGTGAGATTTCCCATTTCGGGAAATCGGGAATTGCGATATCGAGAGTCACGAAGGAGGTCGGGAATTTTCATGGTAAAAGTCCCGGGAACGATTTGAGTCGTCCATCAGTTGTGACACATGGGTGAGATCGGGAGGCCATCGACATATCGGGGTTCGATGTTTCGCGAATCCTGAGGACATATGTGTTTCGTCATTGGAAAGTTCGAAACCCCGATAGGAGGTATGACTGTGGTCATATAAGGGGAGGTTGTGTGAACCACGACTCTAGCCCGGAGAGCTAACGGGAGTTAGAGTGCATCAGCGTTTGGAAGCCCAAAATCCTGAAAGGATTGGGACTTTCCATGGTGGAAACCACGAAGCAGTCGTGGGCTGTCCGATTTGAGATGGCCACGTGTTGAGAGATTACCCGTTTCAGAAAATCGGGGATTCGGGAGTTCCATTGACAAAGAACTCAGACTCTTGCCGTGATAAATCCTAACCATAATGTCGAGACGTTATCATGTGGCTAAGTCCCGATGAACGAACGAGATTCCTTCGAGGAATCTCCGGGTCTTTAACAACTGTCCGATGTGAGAAATATCTGACCGTTGGATTTTTCTAGGAATGGATGTGGACACATGGAGATGTAACCACGTGTCAGAGGGTCGAAAAGAGAAGCGAGAGTGGTGGGACCCTAATGATGTCACCGAACATGATGAGGATCCTCCAAAACGTGCCACACACCACTTTGGTAAAGGGAAACAGCTGTGTTGTAGACCCGAAGAATAAGGTGAAACAAAATTTCGGAAGTCGGGGGTTGGAAAGGAGAGTTAAACGAGAGTTCTCCATTACCGAGACTATGAAACCTCGAAACCCGAAGTCCCGAGGTACAAAAACCCGAAGCTCTGAAATCCCGAAGTGTCGAAAATGAAAGATTCGAAAACACAAAAATTGCAGAGCCGAACGAGAGCTCAGAAAACCCATTGNACCGGATTGTCCGAACGCATACGGAGCTCTGAGCAGTATGACTAACCTGACTCCTGTAGAGAACCTTCGTGAGACCCTATGACTCGAATGTCTTTGTCTGATTCTGATAAATCCCATACGTGTAACCCCAGCCTACGAGAAGCCTGTGTTGATTTCAAGGAAGAGTCTTTGCTTGTTCGAGAAAGATGAGAGAGCCTATGCGAGCATTCATTGTTCCGAATCTGTGACTGTGAAGCCATCCCGTGATTACCGAACAAGTTTTTGGAAAGCCTGTGTTTGTTTTCCCGTGGGATTGTTGAGACTACGCAGTACTGGACTGCGTGAGGCTTGCTGGCCTGTGAGCAACTCCCTCTAGGTGAGAGAGTGCGTAGGGGAAGGAGAGAACTCCTGGAAGGAACCTGTAGCTTCCATAGAGCCCAGAGACTTCCGGTCCGGTCTGTTCCTGTAACCCAAGGTAAGGGAGATTGGCAGTCGATGGACTGTCCAGGTGACAGAGAAGGTGCATTCTCCTGGGGTGGAACAGGCATGTGGAGAATGAGGGTCTGTGGGCAGTGAGCGTGGGAGATTCCTGGGAGGGTATTCCGTCCTTGTGGTTGTGTGTGACTATTTTCCCTGTAACCTCAACCTGAGCCTAGATTCGTTGCCTTGGGGTGGAGCTTAGTCCCAGCTCNCATGGGATATATGATATCTGTATGAGCTTTGTACAAATGGTGTGTACAAATGGGTATCAGAGTGCGAGTAAGCCTAGAGTTCCGAAATGGGTGTGCTACAAATTGGTATCAGAGCAAAGGTTTCGACACTGAGCCTAGATGGGCCAGTGGAGTGGTCTTTGGATCGAGAATGCGAAGGGAAATTGGGTCTATAGGACCAATTTCGGACCTTGGTTTGTTCCGGAGTGTCAAGTAGTTGCTTGACTGTGATTACGAGCTCAAGAAGTATAACGACGAATGAAACTACAGTTGGTGTGGTCTATGGCCACAGGGAGACAGGTCTCTACACCAATGGTGTTAGAACCTTAGGATCTGTTTGGGAGGGAAGGTGAGCCCTCATGACCATTGGATCTGGAAAAAATGTGCGTAGGGATTAAAATTCCTTTTGAAATACACAGGAATGTGGAAATCACGATACGCGAAATTCCGAATTGGTTAGGAACCGTCTGAGCCATCAGATCTCGGTTGGAAAACCCATCAGCCGTTGGATCTGTCGGGAGATGTCCAAATGTTAAACCTCAGATACTAGGGGTGAAAGCTCCAAAATAGATCTAGATCGTCTGAAAGACAGAGGACATGTGTCATGAGATTTCCCATTTCGGGAAATCGGGAATTGCGATATCGGGAGTCACGAAGGAGGTCGGGAATTTTCATGGTAAAAGTCCCGGGAACGATCTGAGTCATCCATCAGTTGTGACACATGGGTGAGATTGGGAGGCCATCGACATATCGGGGTTCAGTGTTTCGTGAATCCTGAGGACATATGTGTTTCGTCATTGGAAAGTTCGAAACCCCGATAGGAGGTATGACTGTGGTCATATAAGGGGAGGTTGTGTGAACCACGAGTCTAGCCCGGAGAGCTAACGGGAGTTAGAGTGCATCAGCATTTGGAAGCCCAAAACCCTGAAAGGATTGGGACTTTCCATGGTGGAAACCACGAAGCAGTCGTGGGCCGTCCGATTTGAGATGGCCACGTGTTGAGAGATTACCCGTTTCAGAAAATCGGGGATTCGGGAGTTCCGTTGACAAAGAACTCGGACTCTTGTCGTGATAAATCCTAACCATACTGTTGAGACGTTATCATGTGGCTAAGTCCCGATGAACGAATGAGATTCCTTTGGGGAATCTCCGGGTCTTTAACGACTGTCCGATGTGAGAAAGATCTGACCGTTGGATTTTTATAGGAATGGATGTGGACACATGGAGATGTAACCACGTGTCAGAGGGTCGAAAAGAGAAGCGAGAGTGGTGGGACCCTAATGATGTCACCGAACATGATGAGGATCCTCCAAAATGTGCCACACACCACTTTGGTAAAGGGCGATAGCTGTGTTGTAGACCCGAAGAATAAGGTAAAACAAAATTTCGGAAGTCGGGGGTTGGAAAGGAGAGTTAAACGAGAGTTCTCCATTACCGAGACTCAGAAACCTCGAAACCCGAAGTCCCAAGGTACAAAAACCCGAAGCTCTGAAATCCCGAAGTGTCGAAAATGAAAGCTTCGAAAACACAAAAATTGCAGAGCCGAAGGAGAGCTCAGAAAACCCATTGGAATCAAAATGTCTTTTGTTCTTGTTGGTATTAGTTATAAATGCTGAAGATTGTTCCTGAAGGTTTAATGGCCTGATAAACTACGATTTTATTTTCACTGTGCATGTGCAGCGTTCAACGGAGGTCAGGACTCCAGTTAACCAACGACTGAGTATGGAGTGGGGAAAGGTGTAGATTACCCCCGAAATAGAAGACGAATAGGAAGGAAAGGATGTTAACCTGGGAATCGAAGGATCGAACTCCAATGGGCGTGGAAAATAGAAGGATAAGGAAGGACACATAATGAAAATCATTGAAGGATTGCAAAGAGAGTCCCAGGCTCGCCGAGCTGATAGCCAAAAGCTCATGAAATTCAGGGATCGACAGGGTGCATTAAACTTAAAATTTTTGAAGAGCCTTGAAAGAATAGAGAAGAAACTCGAGAAGAGAAGAGACTCAAGTACGACGGAGAGTTGCAAAACCCATGAAAGAAGAAGAAGGTCGAGGAGCGGTAGCCGACATCTTAGTCGCTTCGAAAGACATTCTAATAGGAAGACACACAGTAGTTCAAGCCCATCCCCTACCAGAAAACATCAAAAATATGGAAAGGAGGAATTTAAAGGAGAGATGAACAAAATTAATCCTCCAACATTCGATGGAGAACATAAGAAGGAGGAAGATGTCGATACCTAGTTGCTTGGCATGAAGAAATACTTTCAACTGCAGAATTATTCTACCCATGCAGAAGGAAGAATTGCAATGTACCAACTGAAAGGAAAAACATCCATGTGGTGGGATCAGTTTGTACAGGTGCAGCACATCAGAGAGAAAGAGGTCACGTGGAAGGAGTTTAAGAGGNCAAAAATTGCAGAGCCGAACGAGAGCTCAGAAAACCCATTGGAATCAAAATGTCTTTTGTTCTTGTTGGTATTAGTTATAAATGCTGAAGATTGTTCCTGAAGGTTTAATGGCCTAATAAACTACGATTTTATTTTCACTGTGCGTGTGCAGCGTTCAACGGAGGTCAGGACTCCAGTTAACCAACGACTGAGTATGGAGTGGGGAAAGGTGTAGATTACCCCCGAAATAGAAGACGAACAGGAAGGAAAGGATGTTAACCTGGGAATCGAAGGATTGAACTCCAATGGGCGTGGAAAATAGAAGGATAAGGAAGGACACATAATGAAAATCATTGAAGGATTGCAAAGAGAGGCCCAGGCTCGCCGAGCTGATAGCCAAAAGCTCATGAAAGTCAGGGATCGACAGGGTGCATTAAACTTAAAATTTTTGAAGAGCCTGGAAAGAATAGAGAAGAAACTCGAGAAGGGAAGAGACTCAAGTATGACGGAGAGTTGAAAAACCCATGAAAGAAGAAGAAGGTCGAGGAGCGGTAGCCGACATCTTAGTCGCTCCGAAAGACATTCTAATAGGAAGACACAGAGTAGTTCAAGCCCATCCCCTACCAGAAAACATCAAAAATCTGGAAAGGAGGAATTTAAAGGAGAGATGAACAAAATTAATCCTCCAACATTCGATGGAGAACATAAGAAGGAGGAAGATGCCAAGACCTAGTTGCTTGGCATGAAGAAATACTTTCAACTGCAGAATTATTCTACCCATGTAGAAGGAAGAATTGCAATGTACCAACTGAAAGGAAAAACATCCATGTGGTGGGATCAGTTTGTACAGGTGCAGCACATCAGAGAGAAAGAGGTCACGTGGAAGGAGTTTAAGAGGNGAGCAGCTCCAGTTTCAAAGGTTCCTTATAGAATGAGTACACCAGAGCTGAAGGAGTTGCAATTGCAGCTCGAAGAGCTACTAAAGAAAGGTTACATTCATCCCAGTGTGTCACCATGGGGAGCCCCGGTCCTATTCGTGAAGAAGAAAGATGGGATGTTGAGGCTGTGCATTGATTTTCGATAGTTGAATAAGGTCATTGTCAAGAACAAGTATCCTCTGCCAAGGATTGATGATCTTTTTGATCAGTTGAAGGATGCAAAAATATTTTCGAAAATAGATCTCCGATCAGGATATCACCAAGTGAGAATAAAGGATGAGGACATCAGCAAGACTGCCTTTAGAACAAGGTATGGTCATTATGAGTTCACAGTGGTGCCGTTTGGATTGTCCAACGTGCCTTCTGTTTTCATGTGCTTAATGAACGGATGTTCAAAAATTATTTGGACAAGTTTTTCATAGTCTTCTTGGATGACATCTTGGTGTATTCCAAGACAGAGGAAGAACATGAGCAACACCCGAGAATGGTGCTGCAGGTGTTGAGAGAACACCATTTGTACGCAAAACTGAGCAAGTGCTCATTTTACCAAAGGAAGATCCATTACTTGGGACACATTATATCTGAAGAAGGGATCCCTGTGGATCCTGAAAAGGTAGAGGCCATTCGAGAATGGCCAGTGCCAAGGAGTGTGGAAGAAGTTAGATCTTTTATGGGTCTAGCAGGTTACTATAGGAAGTTTATAGTTGGATTCTCAAGGATAGCTCTTCTATCACATCCTTGCAAAGGAAGGAGAAGAAGTTCCAGTGGAATGAAGAATGTGAGAGAAGATTCCAATGATTGAAGCAACTGCTAACCAGTGCTCCAATCCTAAAGATTTCGGATCCAAATAAGGATTACGTAGTGTGCACAGATGCATGTAAGGAGGGGCTAGGAGGATTTCTCATCCAAGAGGGATTTGTAGTTTGTTATGAATCCCAAAAGTTGAAGGAGCATGAGAAGAATTATGCCACTCACGATTTAGAGCTGGCAACAATCATCCACGCCTTGAGGAAATAGAGACACTACCTCATGGGAAAGAGATTCGAGTTGAGAACATACCATAATGGTCTAAAGTATTTATTTGATTAGCCGACCTTAAGTGCCAGACAAATCAGATGGCTGGAGTTTCTGTGTGAATATGACTTTGATATCAAGCATATCAAAGGGAAAGAAAATAAGGTGGTTGATGCACTCAGTAGAAAAGTGCATGAATTACATGCTACAACCATTAGCATGTACCAGACTGATATGAAATACATAATTTTGGAAGCTACAAATGTTGATTTGCAGTACAAAAATCTTGTAGCAAAGCTATAGCAGCGTGAGAGACCACAGACCAAGGAAAGTTACACCTTGGGAACTAATGGTTTAATTCTGTATAAAAACAGAGTGTATGTACCCAATGTCCGAGAATTGAAGATGGAAATTCTAAAGGAGATGCATAACGTGTCTTATGATAGACATCCTGGATATTAGAAGACTGTGGCAGCAGTCAAAAGCCATTATTTTTGGCCGAGTATAAAGAAAGAAATCGTTGAATACATCGCCAGATGTATGGAGTGCCAAAAGGTTAAGGTTGAGCATAGGCACCCAGTAGGGTTGCTGCAGCCTTTACCCATTCTTGAGTGGAAATGGGACGTGGTAACAATGGATTTTATCACCGGATTACCTAGAACAAGCAAGAAGCATGATTCAATCACGGTGGTGGTGGACAAGCTTACTAAAGATGCCCATTTTATTCCGCTGAAAACCACCCACAGGGCAGCTGATGTTGCTGATATCTTTTTAAAAGAAGTTGCATGCTTGCATGGAATTCCTAAGACAATTATGTCTGATAGGGACCCGAAATTCACTTCGAATTTCTGGAAAGGACTGTTCAAGGGATTCAGAACGAATCTAAACTTTAGTACAACGTATCATCCCGAGTCTGATGGTCAGACAGAGAGGGTGAACTGGGTAATAGAAGACATGCTAAGAATCTATGTGATGGATAAACCATCAAGGTGGGAATACTACCTGCATTTGGTAGAATTAGCCTACAATAATGGGTATCATGCATCATTGAAGATGAGCCCATTCAAAGCGCTTTATGGAAGAAAGTGAAACACTCTAGTGAGCTGGGATAATCCAGCTAACAAAGTAGTAGTTGGGCCTGAACTACTCAAAGAGATGGAAGACCAAATGATAAGAATTAAACATAATCTAAAAGCTGCCCAGGACAGGTAGAAAAGTTATGCTGATAGTAGCATAAGCCATAGAGAATTCAAAGTGGGTGACCATGTTTTCCTGAAAGTGAAAACTAACAGGAGTTCCCTGAAGCTGGGAAGTTGCGCCAAGTTGGCAGCAAGATTTTGTGGGCCATTTNATCCTCTGCCAAGGATTGATGATCTTTTTGATCAGTTGAAGGATGCAAAAATATTTTCGAAAATAGATCTCCGATCAGGATATCACCAAGTGAGAATAAAGGATGAGGACATCAGGAAGACTGCCTTTAGAACAAGGTATGGTCATTATGAGTTCACAGTGGTGCCGTTTGGATTGTCCAACATGCCTTCTGTTTTCATGTGCTTAATGAACGAATGTTCAAAAATTATTTGGACAAGTTTTTCATAGTCTTCTTGGATGACATCTTGGTGTATTCCAAGACAGAGGAAGAACATGAGCAACACCTGAGAATGGTGCTGCAGGTGTTGAGAGAACACCAGTTGTACGCAAAACTGAGCAAGTGCTCATTTTACCAAAGGCAGATCCATTACTTGGGACACATTATATCTGAAGAAGGGATCCCTGTGGATCCTGAAAAGGTAGAGGGATCCTGAAAAGGTAGAGGCCATTCGAGAATGGCCAGTGCCAAGGAGTGTGGAAGAAGTTAGATATTTTATGGGTCTAGCATGTTACTATAGGAAGTTTATAGTTGGATTCTCAAGGATAGCTCTTCTATCACATCCTTGCAAAGGAAGGAGAAGAAGTTCCAGTGGACTGAAGAATGTGAGAGAAGATTCCAATGATTGAAGCAACTGCTAACCAGTGCTCCAATACTAAAGATTTCAGATCCAAATAAGGATTACGTAGTGTGCACAGATGCATGTAAGGAGGGGCTAGGAGGAGTTCTCATCCAAGAGGGATTTGTAGTTTGTTATGAATCCCGAAAGTTGAAGGAGCATGAGAAGAATTATGCCACTCACGATTTAGAGCTGGAAACAATCGTCCACGCCTTGAGGAAATGGAGACACTACCTCATGGGAAAGAGATTCGAGTTGAGAACATACCATAATGGTCTGAAGTATTTATTTGATTAGCCGACCTTAAATGCCAGACAAATCAGATGGCTGGAGTTTCTGTGTGAATATGACTTTGATATCAAGCATATCAAAGGGAAAGAAAATAAGGTGGCTGATGCACTCAGTAGAAAAGTGCATGAATTACATGCTACAGCCATTAGCATGTACCAGACTGAGATGAAAGACATAATTTTGGAAGCTACAAATGTTGATTTGCAGTACAAAAATCTTGTAGCAAAGCTATAGCAGCGTGAGAGACCACAGACCAAGGAAAGTTACACCTTGGGAACTAATGGTTTAATTCTGTATAAAAACAGAGTGTATGTACCCAATGTCCAAGAATTGAAGATGGAAATTCTAAAGGAGATGCATAACGTGGCTTATGCTAGACATCCTGGATATTAGAAGACTGTGGCAGCAGTCAAAAGCCATTATTTTTGGCCGAGTCTGAAGAAAGAAATCGTTGAATACATCACCAGATGTATGGAGTGCCAAAAGGTTAAGGTTGAGCATAGGCACCCAGTAGGGTTGCTGCAGCCTTTACCCATTCCTGAGTGGAAATGGGACGTGGTAACAATGGATTTTATCACTGGATTACCTAGAACAAGCAAGCAGCATGATTCAATCACGATGGTGGTGGACAAGCTTACTAAAGATGCCCATTTTATTCCGCTGAAAACCACCCACAGGGCAGTTGATGTTGCTGATATCTTTTTAAAAGAAGTTGCATGCTTGCATGGAATTCCTAAGACAATTGTGTCTGATAGGGACCCGAAATTCACTTCAAATTTCTGGAAATGACTGTTCAAGGGATTCAGAACAAATCTAAACTTTAGTACAACGTATCATCCCAAGTCTGGTGGTCAAACAGAGAGGGTGAACTGGGTAATAGAAGACATGCTGAGAATGTATGTGATGGATAAACCATCAAGGTGGGAATACTACCTGCATTTGGTAGAATTAGCCTACAATAATGGGTATCATGCATCATTGAAGATGAGCCCATTCAAAGCGCTTTATGGAAGAAAGTGAAACACTCTAGTGAGCTGGGATAATCCAGCTAACAAAGTAGTAGTTGGGCCTGAACTACTCAAAGAGATGGAAGACCAAATGATAAGAATTAAACATAATCTAAAAGCTGCCCAGGACAGGTAGAAAAGTTATGCTGATAGTAGCATAAGCCATAGAGAATTCAAAGTGGGTGACCATGTTTTCCTGAAAGTGAAAACTAACAGGAGTTCCCTGAAGCTGGGAAGTTGCGCCAAGTTGGCAGCAAGATTTTGTGGGCCATTT
>JZKD02S1403031.1:0-11259 GCA_000966675.3 Picea glauca
AAAGAAATCATTCTTACAAGTTTGAGGATACCAAATTAATGGTCCATAGCTAGAAAATGTAATTACCTAGTTTTGATCTATAGACCAGTAAAGTAATTGTATATGATGAATGACTAAAAGTGAGACAATTGTAATATTAACTAGATATTGAATGTTAATATAAGTACATCATAGGCTACAGAAAAGGAAGTACAAGATTGGAGGGCTATGATTCCATAAGAGATGAAATGTGGGAGGCTTATAAGAGGTTTAAGGGGATAAGGGGAAAAGACCTTAGAAAGTGATATAACCTAAGATTTTGAACCTTTTATTATTAACCTTTATTATTATTATTCCATCTTTTATTTTTATCATAAACTTTTGGATTAATTACATGAAGGAAATGTGTGGGATTTGGAGATAAAAAGGTTAATCATGCATAACATGAAAATGTAATCTTTAGAATTCACACATGTAAGGGGTCCTTCGAGCTATAATTTATTTGGAATCGAGAAAGTCCTCATTGAAAGAACTACCAATGGCTTGTTGTAATCAAATTAATCCCAACTACAACCATGAATTATGAAGGAATTATAACTACATGTAAGAGTAATGTTGGCTTCATATTAATAGAAGGATTCATGTTACCTTTACTTAAGAATGTTCAATGATATATTAAAAATTAAATGGAAAAAACCTCAAGTAATATTTCACTCAAAAAGATACTAATTAACAATGACTTTTGTAGAATTGAAAATCAATAGTAAGCTCTACAACTAGGGTTTCTCAAGTCATGTAGTGCGCATGCCATGGCTCCATCGATGGGGGGGGAACCCCCCTAAGCTCTCCTCTTCCTCTGTACATTGCTTCCTTCCAAGCTCCGATTGCATCATATGTGAAATCTATGAAACAAGCCCGAATAAAATTCATGAAGAAAATGGAGGAAATCCCGAAAGTTCATGTTCATCCTCCGTCGGCCCATCCTTTTGCCCTTTGACTGGCTGAAAATGGACTCATTGGGAATCTTAAAGGGTTATGGCCTTTCCCCAAGGCCATGCATCATTGGCTAGATCTTAATTGGAAAAAGATGATCCAAGGCTAAGTTTCCTCGGCTTTTTGTGGTAAGGGTTTTTTGTTTTCCTGTTTGAAAAAAAAGAAGATAGGGATATAATCTTTCGAAGCGACCCCTATTTCATGGGATCTAGAGGAATGTACTTAAACAAATGGACCTCGGATTTCATCCCAAAAAATGATATCCCCTCAGTAGTTCTGGTTTGGGTAAGACTCCCTTTTCTTCCCCTGCATTGTTGGAATGATGAAACCCTAAGAAATATAGGTAACTCTTTGGGAAAATATATTGATTGTGCAAAACCATGAGATGACATTCAAGCATGTGCCAGAATTAGTGTAGAGGCAGATATGGAAAAAGGACTTCCAGAGGCTATTCAGTTAACCTTGGATAGTTGGTCTTATATTCAACAAATGGACTATGAACAGATTATTTTTAAGTGTAAGGCCTACCATGAATATGGCCATTTTGCTAAAAGTTGTGTGCAATCCAAATCATCCTATCCATAGGAGTAGAATCAGGAACAATGGAAGCAATCGAAAAGGAATAAAACCAATGGAAATATGGCAGTAGCTTCCTAGGCTCATGGACAAGGAGATAAATCGCATGCCCCCCACACTCGAACCCCAAGCACAACCATGAGAGGAGAGGCTAGCCAAAATAGGTATGAGAATCTCATAAACCTAGAAGAAAATATGGAATATCAGGAGGGAAATGAAATGACACACCAAGAAGCTCAAAATAAAGAGGATCGAAAAGGAAAAGCAAAGGAATCTCAACCCTTGAGTAGAGGTGAGTCTCATCCTCCCATTGTTCCCTCCCATCCTTCATCAGGGATCCCATCAAACCATCAGGAAGAGCACCAAGGAAACTTTGAGANTTGTTGTAATCAAATTAATCCCAACTACAACCATGAATTATGAAGGAATTATAACTACATGTAAGAGTAATGTTGGCTTCATATTAATAGAAGGATTCATGTTACCTTTACTTAATAATGTTCAATGATATATTAAAAATTAAATGGAAAAAACCTCAAGTAATATTTCACTCAAAAAGATACTAATTAACAATGACTTTTGTAGAATTGGAAATCAATAGTAAGCTCTACAACTAGGGTTTCTCAAGTCATGTAGTGCGCATGCCATGGCTCCATCGATGGGGGGGAACCCCCCTAAGCTCTCCTCTTCCTCTGTACATTGCTTCCTTCCAAGCTCCGATTGCATCATATGTGAAATCTATGAAACAAGCCCGAATAAAATTCATGAAGAAAATGGAGGAAATCCCGAAAGTTCATGTTCATCCTCCGTCGGCCCATCCTTTTGCCCTTTGACTGGCTGAAAATGGACTCATTGGGGAGTTTAAAGGGTTATGGCCTTTCCCCAAGGCCATGCATCATTGGCTAGATCTTAATTGGAAGAAGATGATCCAAGGCTAAGTTTCCTCGGCTTTTTGTGGTAAGGGGTTTTTTGTTTTCCTGTTTGAAAAAAAAGAAGATAGGGATATAATCTTTCGAAGCGACCCTTATTTCATGGGATCTAGAGGAATGTACTTAAACAAATGGACCTCAGATTTCATCCCAAAAAATGATATCCCCTCAGTATTTCCGGTTTGGGTAAGACTCCCTTTTCTTCCCCTGCATTGTTGGAATGATGAAACCCTAAGAAATATAGGTAACTCTTTGGGAAAATATATTGATTGTGAAAAACCATGAGATGACCTTCAAGCATGTGCCAGAATTAGTGTAGAGGCAGATATGGAAAAAGGACTTTCAGAGGCTATTCAGTTAACCTTGGATAGTTGGTCTTATATTCAACAAATGGACTATGAACAGATTATTTTTAAGTGTAAGGCCTACCATGAATATGGCCATTTTGCTAAAAGTTGTGTGCAATCCAAATCATCCTATCCATAGGAGTAGAATCATGAACAATGGAAGCAATCGAAAAGGAATAAAACCAATGGAAATATGGCAGTAGCTTCCTAGGCTCATGGACAAGGAGATAAATCGCATGCCCCCCACACACGAACCCCAAGCACAACCATGAGAGGAGAGGCTAGCCAAAATAGGTATGAGAATCTCGTAAACCTAGAAGAAAATATGGAATATCAGGAGGGAAATGAAACGACACACCAAGAAGCTCAAAATAAAGAGGATCGAAAAGGAAAAGTAAAGGAATATCAACCCTTGAGTAGAGGTGAGTCTCATCCTCCCATTGTTCCCTCCCATCCTTCATCAGGGATCCCATCAAACCATCAGGAAGAGCACCAAGGAAACTTTGAGAGTGACATGGAACCAKAAATCACCCAGACCACTACAACAAGGAAAGTCGGTCAAAAGACCAACAAAAACAAAAGGGAAATGACAATAGATCGGGAAAAAGAACTAGGCATTCAAACTACCTGGAGGAAGCCCTTAGAAAAGAGGCCAAGTCAAGAAAATCCCACAACCCTAAGGAAGTTTCCTCTCAKCTCTCTAAYRGGGGGGCATACAAAATCTTAGGTAAATGATGAAAATAGTCTCCAGGAACTGTATAGGTCTTGGGAGAAAGAAAAAAAAAGCAGAAGTAGGAAAATTAATAAGAGTAGAAAAGCCCCTAGTCCTTATACTCTAGGAGAATAAGATGAGGAAGYAGGAAGCTTKCCATGACATGAAAATAATTTGGAAAGATGRAAATGGTAAAACCATAAGCTCAAGAGGTGCATCGGGCGGCTTGTGCATTATGTGGAATACATAATTTTTGAATCTAGTGGATTGTCTCCATTCTCTTCACTCGCTGATGGTAACACTCTCCATGATCTCCACAGGTATGAATCTATCCATTATCAATTTCTATATTCCAAACAATTATTGGGAAAAAAATGAGTGTTGGGGCTCTCTTTTAGATCAAGCTAAAGGAAACCTCCCCTAGAACCTTATCATTGTGGGAGATTTTAACACCATGAGAAGTCTTAAACAAAACCATGGGGGTTCCATAGTGAGAGACCAATTTAGGGGCGAAATGGATGATCTCATATCGGATATGGACCTGTATGACGTTCCCCCGTCAAGGTTTTCTTTACCTGGAATAACAAAAGGGCATGGCTTGGCCATATTGCTACCAGGTTGGACCATTTCTTAATCAACAACTCCTTTCTCACATTGCTAGAAAATGCTTCTTCTTCAATCCTCCCCTGGGTAGGCTCGGACCATCGCCCAATAGCTCTGGCCTTTGCTCGTTATATTAATTGGGGACCCATTCCCTTCAAGCTCAATCCTCTGTGGATGGACCATCCTGATTTTTTCCCCTTAGTAACTCATACTTGGTGCCAATGGATTATGGGCTCCCCAGTATACATTTGGGAGAAAAAGCTAAATCTCATCAAAGTCACCATCAAATCTTGGTATAAATGTTTCTCGCGCCCTCTTCACATCAAAGTAATGGAAAAAAAAAAAGCAAAATCTAGAAGAAGTACGAGAGGAAATTGAAACAACTGAAGTCCTACAAACCAATATAAAATTGTAAAATGAGGCACATAGAGAATACATTTGTGCCCTTGCAGAAGAAGAATCCATGTGGAGACTAAAGTCCAAAAGCCTGTGGCTACAAGTGAGGGATAAAAATACTTCCTTCTTCCACAGACAAGCTAAAGCAAGGCAATGGACAAATCAGATAACAGAAATAAAAATGCAATCAGGAGAAACTATAAGTGATTTTGAACAAATAAATCAACAAGCTACAAATCACTTCACTGAGTTGTACTCCTCGTAGGGAGATATAAACAAAGAGCTGAGTAATCTCTTTCTTTCCCATATCCCTCTTTTGATTTCAAAAATGGACAATCTCAAGCTAAACATGCTAATTGAAGAAGATGAAATATTTAAAGTTATTCAACATTTTCATCTAGATAAATCTCGAGGTCCTGATGGGTTTACCCTACATTTCTATAAAAGATGTTGGTCTATAATAAAATTTGATTTCATCAGAATGCTCAAATATGTCCAAAAATCAAACAGAATGGGAGGAGCTACAAACTCCTCGTTCTTGACACTGGTCCCAAAAGAAAAAGGGGTTGCCTCCTTTAATAGATTCAAACCCATCACTCTTTGTAATGTTTCTTATAAAACCATGTCTAAGATAATTGTTAATAGATTGAAAACTATTCTCAAATCGTTGATCCTCCCCAATCAAGGTGGTGTTTTTTGCAGGTAGACAAATTTGGGACAACTTCATAATGGTTCAAGAAGAAATCCAGTCCATATTTAGCAGGGGGGAAGCAGGCATGGTTATAAAGTTAGACATGGCCAACGCACTTGATAGAGTAATCCATGACTTTATCATGTGCTATAAAAAATTGGAAATTGGATTTCAACAAACCTTCATCTCATAGGTTGGATCTTGTATTACTAGTCTCTGGATCGCTCCCCTAATAAATGGAAGGTCGACCCCTTTCTTCAAATCCTCCAGGGGTTTAAGACAGAGATGGCCCCTTTCCCCCCGTTTGTATGTTCTCGTGGTTGAATCATTTAACAGAAAAATAGATTGGGAATGCATAAATGGTTCAATCCATAGGATCTGTATAGTAAGCGGAGTCAAGAGAATTAATCACTCCCAACTTGCGGACGACAGTCTTCTACAAAGTGGACCATCTAAATTCATGGCAAGGAGAATCCAACAAGTCTTAGACAACTTCACCATGGTTTTAGGGGATCGTATAAACAACCACAAAATCCAAATCTATGTGTGGAATATCAAGGCTCATTGTCTATTAGGAATTTCTCATATCCTCGGATTTCCTGTCACAAATGAGTGGAAATTCTTTAATTACCTTGGGTTTCCAATTTGCTTGAAATCCCTCCCTGAAGAATACTGACATGTTATTCTTCAGAAAGTAAGAGAAAAAATGGAAGCCTAGGGTGGAATTTGGATCAACCATGCAAAGATATTGGTTCTAATCAAATCAGTATTATCCTCTCTGCCTCTTTTTCAGTTCTCATCTCTACTAGTGCTCGTCGGAGTCAAAAAAAATATGGCCCATCTCATCTGAAAATTCCTTTGGCAAGGAGGCAAGTCCAACTCAAAAAAAAAATCATCTTGTGAATTGGAATATAGTCTCATCTTCTAAGGAGCATGGGGGACTGGGCATTAGGAATCCAGAGTTGATCAACATAGCTTTGGGTGCCAAGCTGCTTTGGATATTAGTAACAGGAGGTAAAGAAATATCAAATGGGAAATAGAAAGTGATGTCTAGACCTCGATCCAGTTTGTCACTTTGGGTCTCCCATTTGGAAACTTCTTCAAACCTCCATTCCCTTCTTTAAGGAAAATCTCTCCTAGGTTCCAGGAAATGGAAAATAAATTATCTTATGGAAAGACTTAATCATGGGCTCCCCCTCCCCCCCCAACTGTACAATATCACATGGATTTAATATCTAAACAGTTGGATGATATCACAGAAAAAACATTCGTTGCATGATATTTCAGAACGGAACGAGGATGGTTCTTGGGAGGGTTGGAAGCTAGGAATCCTTCCTCCCCATCTACAACAACAAGCTCATATCTTGGTAATATCTCTTAAGGGGGTTTCCCCGATTCATCATAACATCCAGGACAGGAGGGATTGAGGTGCCACAGGATATACATTGAAAGAAGGATATAAATCACTCCTAGCCAACTCAAGGAACCTGACTCAAACAGGCAGGTGGAAAAATATTTGAAATTCAGATGCGCTTCCCAAAACCAACTTATTTTGCTAGACTCTTGCACATGAAAAGATCCTAACACAAGAAAATATGATGAAAAGAGGGTTTAATGGACCTTTCCTCTGCGCTCTTTGTCAAAGAAACCAAGAAACAATCCAACATCTTTTTGGGGAGTGTGCCTACTATAAAAAAAATTTGGATGCAATGTATCATGAGGTTACCCATCAGGTAAGATGGCCTTCTAAATTTAAAACCCTAATGGTAAAATGGGAAAACTACTATCAAGGATCCTTCAAGGGAAAGATGTATTTAAGAGACTATGGAAATATTCTCCCAAATTTGTAAGTTTGTAGNGTAATCCATGACTTTCTCATGTGCTATAAAAAATTGGATTTCAACAAACCTTCATCTCCTAGGTTGGATCTTGTATTACTAGTCCCTGGATCGCTCCCCTAATAAATGGAAGGTCGACCCCTTTCTTCAAATCCTCCAGGGGTTTAAGACAAAGATGGCCCCTTTCCCCCCGTTTGTATGTTCTCGTGGTTGAATCATTTAACAGAAAAATAGATTGGGAATGCATAAATGGTTCAATCCATAGGATCTGTATAGTAAGCGGAGTCAAGAGAATTAATCACTCCCAACTTGCGGACGACAGTCTTCTACAAAGTGGACCATCTAAATTCATGGCAAGGAGAATCCAACAAGTCTTAGACAACTTCACCATGGTTTTAGGGGATCGTATAAACAACCACAAAATCCAAATCTATGTGTGGAATATCAAGGCTCATTGTCTATTAGGAATTTCTCATATCCTCAGATTTCCTGTCACAAATGAGTGGAAATTCTTTAATTACCTTGGGTTTCCAATTTGCTTGAAATCCCTCCCTGGAGAATACTGACATGTTATTCTTCAGAAAGTAAGAGAAAAAATGGAAGCCTAGGGTGGAATTTGGCTCAACTATGCAAAGATATTGGTTCTAATCAAATCAGTATTATCCTCTCTGCCTCTTTTTCAGTTCTCATCTCTACTAGTGCTCGTGGGAGTCAAATAAAATATGGCCCATCTCATCTGAAAAGTCCTTTGGCAAGGAGGCAAGTCCAACTCAAAAAAAAAATCATCTTGTGAATTGGAATATAGTCTCATCTTCTAAGGAGCATGGGGGACTGGGCATTAGGCATCCAGAGTTGATCAACATAGATTTGGGTGCCAAGCTGCTTTGGATATTAGTAACAGGAGGTAAAGAAATATCGAATGGGAAATAGAAAGTGATGTCTAGACCTCGATCCAGTTTGGCACTTTGGGTCTTCCATTTGGAAACTTCTTCAAACCTCCATCCCCTTCTTTAAGGAAAATCTCTCCTAGGTTCCAGGAAATGGAAAATAAATTATCCTATGGAAAGACTTAATCACAGGCTCCCCCTCCCCCCCCAACTGTACAATATCACATGGATTTAATATCTAAACAGTTGGATGATATCACATAAAAAACATTCGTTGCATNGTAATCCATGACTTTCTCATGTGCTATAAAAAATTGGATTTCAACAAACCTTCATCTCCTAGGTTGGATCTTGTATTACTAGTCCCTGGATCGCTCCCCTAATAAATGGAAGGTCAACCCCTTTCTTCAAATCCTCCAGGGGTTTAAGACAGAGATGGCCCCTTTCCCCCCGTTTGTATGTTCTTGTGGTTGAATCATTTAACAGAAAAATAGATTGGGAATGCATAAATGGTTCAATCCATAGGATCTGTATAGTAAGCGAAGTCAAGAGAGTTAATCACTCCCAACTTGAGGACGACAGTCTTCTACAAAGTGGACCATCTAAATTCATGGCAAGGAGAATCCAACAAGTCTTAGACAACTTCACCATGGTTTTAGGGGATCGTATAAACAACCACAAAATCCAAATCTATGTGTGGAATATCAAGGCTCATTGTCTATTAGGAATTTCTCATATCCTCGGATTTCCTGTCACAAATGAGTGGAAATTCTTTAATTACCTTGGGTTTCCAATTTGCTTCAAATCCCTCCCTGGAGAATACTGACATGTTATTCTTCATAAAGTAAGAGAAAAAATGGAAGCCTAGGGTGGAATTTGGCTCAACCATGCAAAGATATTGGTTCTAATCAAATCAGTATTATCCTCTCTGCCTCTTTTTCAGTTCTCATCTCTACTAGTGCTCGTGGGAGTCAAAAAAAATATGGCCCGTCTCATCTGAAAATTCCTTTGGAAAGGAGGCAAGTCCAACTCAAAAAAAAAATCATCTTGTGAATTGGAATATAGTCTCATCTTCTAAGGAGCATGGGGGACTGGGCATTAGGCATCCAGAGTTGATCAACATAGCTTTGGGTGCCAAGTTGCTTTGGATATTAGTAACAGGAGGTAAAGAAATATCGAATGGGAAATAGAAAGTGATGTCTAGACCTCGATCCAGTTTGTCACTTTGGGTCTCCCATTTGGAAACTTCTTCAAACCTCCATCCCCTTCTTTAAGGAAAATCTCTCCTAGGTTCCAAGAAATGGAAAATAAATTATCCTATGGCAAGACTTAATCATGGGCTCCCCCTCCCCCCCCAACTGTACAATATCACATGGATTTAATATCTAAACAGTTGGATGATATCATAGAAAAAACATTCGTTGCATGATATTTCAGAACGGAACGAGGATGGTTCTTGGGAGGGTTGGAAGTTAGGAATCCTTCCTCCCCATCTACAACAACAAGCTCATATCTTGGTAATATCTCTTAAGGGGGTTTCCCTGATTCATCATAACATCTAGGACAGGAGGGATTGAGGTGCCACAGGATATACAGTGAAAGAAGGATATAAATCACTCCTAGCCAACTCAAGGAACCTGACTCAAACAGGCAGGTGGAAAAATATTTGAAATTCAGATGCGCTTCCCAAAACCAACTTATTTTGCTAGACTCTTGCACATGAAAAGATCCTAACACAAGAAAATATGATGAAAAGAGGGTTTAATGGCCCTTTCCTCTGCGCTCTTTGTCAAAGAAACCAAGAAACAATCCAACATATTTTTGGGGAGTGTGCCTACTATAAAAAAAGTTTGGATGCACTGTATCATGAGGTTACCCATCAGGTAAGATGGCCTTCTAAATTTAAAACCCTAATGGGAAAATGGGAAAACTACTATCAAGGATCCTTCAAGGGAAAGATGTATTTAAGAGACTGTGGAAATATTCTCYCAAATTTGTAAGTTTGTAGATMTGGCTTGTAGCAAGCAAGGAAATCGCCCAATTGAAAGAGCTTMTGAACTATAAAAGATTGAACTTAGAGGAGAAATCTAAGTGGAGTAGAGACGAAAAGGMTTGGATTTTGAAATTTAATCTTCAACACTCTTCCTGTTCCAAGTCTTCACAACAATCATGTTGGCACCTTCATTCTTCTTCTTTCAGTATAAAGCAATGGATTTCTTCTCAATCTRGGCATACACTTTGTTTTGATGGAGCATATAAAGGAAACCCAGGGGAGGCAGGTGTGGGGGAGGTTCTTTTTGGGCCCGGAGAAAACAGATTCTTTGATTATTACTAGAATTTAGGGATGGAAACAAACAACAAATTGGAGGCTTATGCCCTTCTTCAAGGGATCCATTTGGCAAAGCAAAGGAAAATTCAAAATTTGAATGTAGTGGGAGACTCAAAGACAATAATAAGAATAATGATAGCAGGCTTCTCTCCTCATAACATGAGCCTTAAAAGATTAATAGGCATAATTTGCCTCCTCGCAAGATCCATGCACACCAATTATTTTCACATCCTTCGAAACAACAATGAAGAGGCACAGAAAATGGCCAATAAAGCCATAGGCAAGGCCCCTGGACTCTTGGCGGTTGGTGGCCAAGAAATTATAGCCCCCATTACATGCGACTAGTGCATATATTGGCTCTCACGACCCATGATCTTTGGGGAGTTTTGCGTGGCAGGCCTTCGCGACACATGCTCTCCAGTGCGTGGATCTAAACACAATGGAAAAGCTTATTAAGGCAAGTGGTTATTTGTGCTAGCTGTGGGAAGTACCATATAGCCATCATGACGACGAGAGGGGATCCTCCTCACACAGGCGAACTCATGTGTTCCATAATGGAGGTTTCAGGTGTAGTGAATGAGATGAAAAAAATATGTGAGCAGATGGGGATGGCTAGATCAACAAGCATCGGCTCAAGACCTTCACCACCCTTCGAAATCCTTCGGCATGGAATCTACCAGACGGACAAGGTACTTTCTAAATATCTGATTCAATTCTCCTGACATTTCCCCTCATACTCAGATTTTCTCATGATCTGCGACAACATCATGAAGGATTATGGTAGGTTCCAATTCGGGAATTTTTATAAAATTTGAGACCTCTCGCCTTCAACCTATGCAAATTTACCTAGGTGGGATGAGTGGCTTCTTCTTGGATTTCTCTGGTGGAAAATTTTCCTATTTCTAGGTGGGACTCTCTATCAATCCTGACTGCGAATCCATCCCGTTGGTGCCCCCTGTCTCAGTGTAGTTCAATAGCG
>JZKD02S1403042.1:0-11259 GCA_000966675.3 Picea glauca
CAAAAACCAGCCTTCCCCTTGCAACCCGTTTCAGTCGATTCTCCTTTCCAACAATGGGGCCTTGATATCATTGGTCCTATTAACCCTCCATCCTCACAACAACACAAATATATTGTGACAGCCACTGATTACCTTACTCGATGGTCTGAAGCCACCACGCTAAGAACTGTCAACACAAGTCAGGTGATCGCTTTTCTAAACTCGAATATCATCACCCGTTTTGGTATCCCTGATTGTCTAGTCTTTGATAACGCTTCATACTTTTCTTCTCTTGAGATAAGTGAGTTCGCCTTAGAAAAGGGAATAAAGCTGAAATATTCTGCTAGTTACTATCCCCAGAGCAATGGCTTAGTAGAGTCAACCAACAAGAACTTGATTAAAATTATCAAGAGAACTGTGGCTGAAAATCACAAGAACTGGCATAATGCACTTCTAAAAGCACTGTGGGCTGACACAGTAACACCCAAAGCCTCTATAGGTAATTCTCCCTTTTTTCTCGTTTATGGCAGAGAAGCCATTCTGCCACCTCACATTCTTCTTCCTTCACTCCAATTGTCACAAAAAGTCCAAGAAGACGATTGTCCCCCTTTAGAAAGCCGTATTAACGCTTTGATGAAGTTAGAAGAAGTAAGAACCCAAGCTAAGTGTAATTTAGACCAACATCAACAACTGATTAAAAGCTTGTTCGATTCTAGTTCTACTTCTGATAGGAATTTTGAAGTAGGTGATCTCGTCTTAAAGTGGGACAAACCACACGAAGGAAAGGGTGAACATACCAAGTTTCAAAATTTGTGGCTTGGGCCATTTTTGATTGCTAAAAAGTTGGGTCCTAGTTCCTTTCGATTACAGAATCTTGAAGGGAAGCTTGACACCTATCCGGTGAATGGCCAAGCCCTGAAAAGATACTTTGCTTGATTTCTACCCTTGTATATTATGTAAATATTTTCTTTGGTTTTTATTTTCCTTTGTTTTCGTTTTTGGTTTGATTTGGATGATCATTTTTTGTGTTTTTGTAACATATGCATAATTGTGCACTGAGCCATTCAGACAAAGACCATACGAAAAATCTCTTCGCTAAAATAACTTCTGAAAGATTGTACGAACATCAGTGATATATTTCTAAAAATGATATTTATGTTGGAAAATTTTGTTGTTTGAAAGAAGTTACTAATTTCAATCTCTGAGTGAAGTTTGTCATGATTATCTTTATCTTTTTATGCTGTCCCTTTTCCGTAAAGGAATGACTCAAAAAGGATGTCTCCCTGTCATAGCAAGTTGTTTTAGAAATAAAACATTTCCGGAGTTGGATAAAGGACGGTGTCAAAAAATTCTGATGAGGTCTAAAAAATATGATAAAATACCAAGATTTTTCAGCGTCACCCCGCTCAGCTATATATAAAGAAAAACAAAATAAAAAAGTTAATAAGAGCTGTGGGAAGTGTTTGTAAACCCGCCGGGATACTGAACAGGTCCGCTGGCAGCGGGTAAATGCAAGCATGGCGCCAAGACAAATTTGTCGGGGTACTGAACATGCCTGCTAGCAGCGAAGCAATGTCGGGTACACGAAAATCTGTGAAAAAAGATAAGAAACCTCTTTTTAAAGTCCTTTATTCTGATCTAGAACTTCTTGATAGGATACAGACGTTTGAGTGGGTTAAATGGAAACCCTGTCGAGGCTATGGACGCCTGCTAGAAGCAGTGGCCATGCCAATAGTATTGAATATTTTATCATAAAAAACGTGACTTACTGATCTTAAGACTGTTATTAGTTTGCGTCTTTTAAAACATCACTGGAAAAGATAGTAATGATGATGTTTGTACGATTTTCTGGTTTTTGTTTTTGAGTTTAAATTTTCTTTATTATCCTAATCTGAATTTGTTTCTTTTGACAGAGATAACTGCTTCTCCCAGTGTGTTTCCATTGTTGGCAGCCAATTCAATTTTTTCCATTGCCTTATAGGCTGCCTACACCTATTGTCTCCTGAATTTCAAGTTATCGTCGCATTTTGCAAAGAGACGACATTTTCATTTCAAGCGATATTTGCAAATTGGTTTCAATTTAGTTTTTCATGACTGAAAGCGTGAAAACTCCTCCATCGTTATTTGGACTGTCATGATCTTCTCATTGATATTCTGATTGGTACTTACCTTTGGTTTATTTTTCGAACTATGTCCATTTGCATATTCTTACTTTGATTGCGCAACTGGATTTTTATTTTATTGATAAGGCATTGAGCATGTTAAGTTATGGGTTATATTTGATTTCATAAGGGTCATGGTTGATCTTGTTTTATATGATGTGATCCTCACTATTATAAGTTTTTGATCTATCTATTTTATGAAATCCCTTGTTGCAATGTTTTATAAACTTTGATTATGCAAAAATTGCATGGGTAACCTATGAGACTGATTTCGTATTTGAATGGCAATAGTCTAAAGTTATACATGGCGCGCTGGTGAAACATTTGGATTTTTGATTTAATGGTTTGACTTATTACAATGGTGCATATTAACTTTGGTTTTGATTCTATATTGAATGTTGATGGTTTCAAACTATACAATGGTGCCTTGGTATCACTATCCACCATTTAAATCCTTGTGTTAACCGATTAATGTGGTTTGAGTGATGTCATAATTGATTAAAAAGTGTTGTACTATGCCATTAATGTTGTGCATGGCTGTGAACTAACCCACCACCTTCGCACGCGCATATTGATTTGCCTCCCCTTTGAATGCTTGCAGCTGTTAGCCCTATCGATTTTTACTCCTGTGTATTGTTGTGTTCGATCCAAACCCTGCCATGCACCCGCACTATGGCCCCGGTCGTAAGGGATGAACCCAATGGCAGCCATGCATTGTTGATGTTCGATGGCGTTTACAATGACCTTGAGGAATTCGGATGGCTCTAACCCTTGTGTGGCTCGACAATTTGCATTAACCTTTGATGGCTACCGAGCCAAGGTTGGGGATGTGCAATTGGAAATTGATGAGCAATTTCTCAGTTTGGCTACGGGTCTGCTTGCTGTCGGACAGAAATGGTCAAAAAATTGCAAAGTGGAAGATGTCTCATGGACATTACTCTTCCAGTCATGAAGGGTGAGTTCTTGTGAAAAGGGTTTTCCTGCAAATATGCTCAAGCAACGCTGGCATGACTTGTTGATGGTAACCAAGCAGTTCATTACCTGCGAGGGCCGGTATGGTTTCGTTTTCTTGTACCACCTTCGGCTACTTATGGTTTTCATGGGCTATGATCTTAATATACCTTACTACTTGCATAGGAGTCTGTTTAAAATGTCTAAATGGTACAAACGAAACCAGTCCGATACCAGTCTTTTTCATTTTGGGTTAATTAAAATGCTTATAGTTTGTAAGTTGGGGTTACACCATGAGTGTTGGGATGATTTTCTTAAACACAATAATTTTGATGGCTCAAGCCCACCACAGGTTGAAAAACTTGTGGTGAGCGAAAGCAAGTCAGTACCCTTGGTGCCTTATAGTGCTTTGTTACCTAAACCCCTACCCGATTCTCTTATTGACCTACCCGGTTCTATGACCAAACATGTCGAAGTTGCTAAACCCGTGGTTAAAAGGCCTAAAGCCAAACCCACTGCCAATTCTAAAGGAAAGAAAAACACCCGGTTAATCTCTCGCATGGCAAGAAACAAACCAAAAGCACCTACCAACCCTGACCCTATTATGGTAAGTGAAGATTCTGACTCAGAGGTTCAACGTTACCTGGCAAGTGAGTATCCCTATTCTGAAGGTCTGTGTGATAAACCTGCATATGACTTTGTGAATAACCTACCGCCTTGCTTGCAAAATGATCCTAATTTTCCCGGCATCAAAATGTCTTGTGAAACCCCAGGTGACTCATCGAAACTCCCTCCTTCTCTTGCCGAACCAGCTGCTCCACCATGTGATCAGTGTGGCTCATGGTTGGAAAGGTATTACCTTGATGTGCCAATGCTAAAGTCCAGAATTCATGCTCTGGAGGATCAAGTTGCAAGGCTCACCAGTCAGAATGCTAAGATGCCATCAACTGATAAGAAACAACGAACAACAGGTTCGATTTTATTTAAGAACGTGTAGTCGGCTACAACAGTCGTCAATTATAAATTGGCATAGTTCAAACAACCACACTGGTATGACTTTTACTTATTTACATGACCTACTCATAAACTATGTTTATATCGTGGATCTACTCTGTCGCATAAGCATGCACTTTTGTATATAATTTTCTTTTGATAAATCAATTTTCATTATCGTTTTAGTTTTTTTTGGATTTAGCTTTGATTCAAGTGATCGCGAGATAGATTTGATTTGTTTAATTTGGCTTCAATATTATACTTTGTTGATCATTGAAGTTGTCAATATTTTCTAAACATAGGTTGTTTCTGGAATTCCGATTTTGAATGCAGTCAATGGTTCGATTTGAATTGGTTATATTATATACGATATGGTTGGCATAACTGTTATAATGTTATAATCCATGTCTGATTCGACCAATTCGAAGATCATTCTGTTAATACATAACCAAAGTGCAAACTGTTCAATTCACATCGTTGGACCGCATTATCAGCTCGTTTCATATTGCAATAAATGTATTGTTTAAATTTGATTTGTTGAAACGGAAATGATTATTCCCAGCATGGTGATTTGTTTCTATAATTAAACTCAGCCATATACGTTTTGATTATTTACCTAGTTTATATTATTAATTATGTTGATTCTTTCACGCTCCTGTCTGTTGACTATGTGGTGATCAATAACGAAATTTGTTGGGTCGATACTCATTGAGTATGATTTCGTTTGAATACAATCGAAATAATTTACCTATCTTTACACTTGATCGAATGATATCAATGCTATGACTATAACGATTCAATGATGGTTACGACCATTATTTCGGTCATATCTGTTAACTGTTTGACACTCAGCGAACGAAGTCTATGGAAAATTTTTGTGGATATTGTTATGCATGTTTCATTTTGATAATAATTGTAGCAACCTTTCTATATTGGCATTTGATTAAAACGATATGAATCCTATGAAAATCGATTATGATTGCATCGTATCTTATATGATTTGGTTCACCATTGTTTTCATTTGTTATGAAATAGTCCTGTTATGATTTGACCTGATTTTATGGCAACTGAAAAACAGAGCATTCTTATCCTGTCCCGATTACATTCTTTTTCAATTTGAATGATAAATTGTGTTTGAACTATTAGTGATTCGTTTTGGATATTTGTTAAAAGAAAATTAAATTGGATTGTTTTAAAAAGATTTCATTTGATTGCTATCTAGTCCTGTTTGCTATTTTAGACTAGCTACAGAATCAGATGATTCTGTAGCTAAGTTTGTAGGATCAATTTTTTAGTGTTTTGTTGCTGAAATATCTTTCTAATTTGATATTTGTGTTCTATTGCAGGTAAAATCGAATTTGCAATTGAGTTGTTGAGCAGTTAGGGGATATATCAAAGATTTTACTTGCATTTCATTTTCTTAGTTTAGGTGATTTTGGGATATTTCCAGATTATGTAAAACTGTTTGATATTATCCACAAGGAAGTTTTACCTCATGAAGAGACCTATATATACTTATGATTTTTGTAATAATCATCATCCTCATTCGTGGGAGAACAAGGATATGGAGTTATAATACAGACTGAAGAATAATTTGATGTTTTGTCATAGCTTTAGCTTCTCAATATATCAATATTTTGTTTTATGTTGTGTATATCAATTTGTTTATGGTTTATGACTACTTTAGCTATCTAAATCATGAGAAAATGATATAATTGTAATCACTGTTATCCATATCTTGTTTCTTCCAAATAGATAAAAGACATAACAATTGTTAATTCAGTTTGTGAACGACAGGTTTATCTTCTTCATAGATTGAATTGTTAAATATAATTCTTTGCATAACAGGTTTCCCTTATTGCAGAGCTTTATAATCATAAGATTGTTATGATTGTCTTTTATGTCTTGTTTGTCCTGTAAAACACTTCAAGGAGTAGCATAGCCAATCGTTTACAAGAAGCTTACGGACTAACCAGTGTGAGTTTCCCTCCTCCGACCAACTTAGAAGTTATCATACACAGGGCAGACTTGGAGCGTTTCCAGGTCAATTAGTACGTTGTTTACTGTTCTCATTAAGTAGTTTAATTCAGATATAAGTTTAATTAAATTTATATTAGATTGTTTAATTTCAGTGAATATATTAGATTGTTTAATTTCAGTAAATATATTAGATTGTTTAATTTCAGTAATGTTTATTTCTTTTTCGTAAAATATAAAAATCAAAAACATATCTTGCTATCTTAGGGCAGAAAACACATGAGTTTTGCAGGTTTTAATTAAATCTGTAGGCTGTTTATAGTGTACATTTGTGAATAAGTAATATTTCAGCTAGTAATTAGATAGTTGATTTGAGTTATTATAATAGTAATTAACATATTGTATATAATAGTTAGAATAGTTAGATTTAGTTTTAGTTTAATTTAGTAGTTTATTTTAATTAGATTAGTGTATTAGTTAGTTTTAGTTAGTTTAGTTTCTTTTATTTAGTTTTAGTTTGTTTGTTTATTTTAGTTAGATTACTTAGCTCAGATCAATTCTCTCTTTGGTTTTCTTAAAAGACCTTAGAGCGGCCAATGGATCCGTTAAACTCGTCAGGGTGGTCCATTCCAAACGGCTTGGGTTATTTAGACAACCCCGGACTAGTTCCACTCTCCCAGTTGATGGATGGTCAATTTCGCCTGCCAACACCACCACCTACCAAATGTTGGGTGCAAACGCAGTTGTCGATAATTTCCATCTTCGGGATGGGTTGTTGTGTCGTCTGGGACAAATATGTGTTCCATCAAGTGAGAAAGAAAAGATGATATGGGAATACCACTATAGTCGGGTGGTGGGACACTTTGACATTGAAAAGACAGTGGAAATGCTACAAAAACATTTCTACTGGCTGAAACTTCGACAGGAGGTCAACAAGTATATCAGGTCCTACACTACCTACACTATTGCCAAACCAACCACTAAGAAATAGGGCATGTACACCCCTCTTCCTACTCCTGATAGGCCATGGAAATCCATCTCAATGGACTACATGTCGGGCTTCCCATCTACCAAGCAGGGAAACAACTGTGTTTTTGTGGTTGTTGATCACTTTTCTAAGATGGCGATTATGGTTGCCTGGAAGAAGAGCCTCACAGTAGAGGCCACTACCAATATATTCTTTGAACGAGTCTGGGTACATTTTGGAATACCAAAAACCATTGTCTCAGATCGGGACAGTCGATTTCTCAGCACATTTTTGTCGAGCCTCTGGTCATTGCTAGACACCAAGCTTACCAAATCCACGACCTTCCACCCCCAGATAGATGGCCAAACCAAGGTTGTAAATCGAATGATTATGCATATCCTTCACATGTATAATTCAAATCACCCCCATACATGGGATGAGAGCCTTACCTATGTCCAACATAGCTACAATCGAGCCCTGCATAGCTCAACCAACCACAACCCCTTTCAGGTGGGGTTGGGATTCCAACCATTGGGTCCCATAGATGTTGCACTTCCCCTTGCGGTCACCTTGACCGAATCATATCCTTCTCTAACTGAAGCTCACAAAGCCACCCGGTTCATTGAGAGGATCCATCACATCCGCCAATAGGTTTAGGATATCCTATAGATGTCTAATGACAAGTAAAAACAATGCCATGATCAACATCAGGTGCCACATAAGTTTCAGGTGGGTGACAAAGTTTGGTTGCACTCGCAGAAAGAACACCTTAGAGGACCCCATAAAAAGCTTCACCCACTCCATTATGGGCCATACACTATCACCAAGGCTGTGGGGAATAATTATTTTGAGCTCAACATTCCTCCTTTCCTTGGCCTGCACCCAGTGTTCAATGTGGATCTCCTTCGCCCTTATTTCCCACCATTATTGGACACCTCAGAAGTAGCAGAACAATTGACAGCAATAGAGCTCAACACTAAATGCATACAACAAGAATCCAATGATAATATTGTGTACACACAGATCAAGGGCACTCAACAACAAAGGATCCAACTTTATCGAGTCGTTAAAGTAGGGCAGCTCCTGTACCAAGGCAAGTGGCTCACCGGGGGCCAAATTCAGCAGAAATTTTCTCATTTGATGGGAGACCTCAATGCAGTGGAGACCATTGATTCCTAAGGAGGGAGTATTGATCCATATGGATATCGGTGGACACCCATATTTTCCAATTGGCTCAAAGCAGTTTTCTAACAATTTTGGCAGTTTACTATTTTTAGCAGTTTTAACTTCCGGGGCCATTTTGAGGGCCTAAATGAAGGTTTTTCGGGATAGATGTCCTGAATGATAGTTGAAGGCATGATTGAGACCCAAAAATGAATCTCCTCAATGATACATTTACAATAGGCTATCACACACCTAAAACGAAGATTGTATGCAAAAGTTACGACACTGGGAAGTTGATGTACTAACTTACCCAAACGGGGCCCACATGAATTTTGGCACTTCATCTCCTAGGGTTAGGATTTTGGATGTCTAGGGGTTTTTGCATTCTTATTTATTGTAAAAATTCCTTCATAGCCTCATTGTAATGTTCTTCTTGCGAATGCGTGCAACCATCACATCTCTTCTCAGAGATAAGCCGCCACCATTCCAACAAGCTTATTTTCGCTGCATTTTATAGTTTCATCTTATTTCATTATTGAATATAAAACAAATTTTACTATATCTTTGTTATTTTGTGTTAAGAACCTATTAATAATCTGTATGCATTTTTTTATGCTCATAAAATACGTATTAGTACACAAACTTGAAGAGACCAGGCTTTTAGCAGACTTCCATCAGTTAGTTGAGAAAACAAGGCATAAATCTTGGCATGACAAACACATTAAGCATAAAGTATTTTTCACAAGGAGACAAGTTCTTACTCTATGAAAGTAGGTACCAGACACATCCAAGAAAATTTCACATGCATTGGTTGGGACCATTTTCAGTTGCAGAGATCTGACCTTCTGGAGCAGTCAAAATTGTGCAAATGGATGGTATGTTGTGGCCAAAATAGGTGAATGGCGCTCACCTAAAAGTCTATATGTCTCAGAATTGATCTAAAAGACTTTTTCTCTAGTCCAAAGGAGCATGTATAGTAGTTATATTTGAGTTTTTTGCAATTTATGTAAATTTAGTTAATAAAATCGATGTGTGCAATATTGTGTTGTGACATGTAGTTCATTTTATTTTTCTGTTTAAGTGTTGTTTGATGGAGAACTTCTTACTCAACATCATAGGATCAAAAGCATCAAGAACCCATTAATGACAATCATTAATATGAGGGGGACCCCTTTGTGGTTGGAGGGATAGCAAAACCGAACGCAATATGAGCCCATGTGCCACATGAACCCAGCTCAACCACAACCTTTATTACTATTACGATTGCCTGTATGAATTTAGTTAAGCTATAAATCCAAGATACGAAAATATGCCATCGATATTCACACCAGGATTCTCATCCACCAAATGGTAAGGTCTGAAATCAGCCACGTACCTATCCAACTTGCACAATAAATGCTAGAATCTCCCAATAGGATTTACCTTGTTAACTAGTCCCGTTGGAAAACTCAGATCCAATTTGCGTCCATGGGGTAATGATGAACAACATTTATTACTAAACTTGCAAGCTAAGCCTGAGTATAAGGCTCTGAGAGCTCATCGTAGAATGCATTGTTTCCAGGAATCACTTAGAGATTTTTTGAATTCTACAGAGTGAAAAAGCTTGTGTAATCCCTCAACCCATAGTTGTGATCCCTAATACTTGTTTCTCCTATGGAATGTTTTGTTTGTTCAGAGTCACAATGTCAAGAGCTACAGGAATTCGAAGCATCGTGTCCAAAGATGTAGTACCAAATGAGCCCTACAACCCCCGATTTGAGGTCATCAGTGATCTCAAGGAGAAGGTAGAGCAAGTCAAGATCCTCAATATTGACTTAACAAATAAAGTCTTGTTCCCCCATATAAACATAGATGTTTTCTTGAGTATCGCTCTAGATGAGTTGGAAGGCATGTTGTTTGTGTCGAAGCCTAAATTTATCAACTTGTTCAACTCAACTATCATGAACCCCAAGGACCTACCAGTGTTCGGTACAACTGGTGAAGTTGCGTGGTGCACCAAGTTCCTAATCAGTAGGGTGAACGATAGAAGTCTCTGGTTGGATATGTGATATCCAATCCACGCTGAAGACATCCACCAGCTTATAGGACTATCCCTCGAGGGTGAGGATGTGTCTAAAGGATTCTAGGGTGCCACCAAGCATGACAAAAATAAAGGGGATCCTCTCCTATATGAAAGGTTCCACATGCAGAGGGGGGGGGGTGGAAAGCCAAAATCAACCCCATACTACCATAGATGGTCAAGACTGGCTGCTACATCATAGCTAGAAAAATCATGAGGCCATACTACAAGAGAGAATGCATAGTGGATGCATTATCAGTGGCATATTTTTGCGTTGATGGTGTTGTCTTCAACTGGTGTAGCTACATGTTGGAGGAACTACTTGTGGATTGCGATGAATCCTAGGATAAGGGAGGAACTCTCACGTATGGATACCTCTCTTTTTCATTTGCAATGTTTAAATGGACACCACCCATTGAAAGACCATTGGCTCTAGTAGACAAGGGGTGCCTAGCAAAGATGTTTGAGCCTTGACATTCAAGGGCATACATGGAGAACACAACCTTCAACAACATGACGTTCTTCAAGTGGTACAATGGGCTCATTGAAGA
Organism: Picea glauca; assembly: GCA_000966675.3. NCBI lineage: Eukaryota > Viridiplantae > Streptophyta > Pinopsida > Pinales > Pinaceae > Picea > Picea glauca. The sequence continues at coordinate 10,804 of JZKD02S1403042.1, forward strand.
AACAAAGAGGTTGTGCATTCAACAGGAGCTCCTCAATTGCAATATGAGGAACATAGCCTTCAACATGAACCGAGACCATATGGTTATATGGATGAGGTATCGCAATAGGGAGGACTTCCATTCAAGGATGTTTTCATTCTACTTGGACGAGGAGGCCTTCGACAAGGAGGTAATGTCATGGTTGGGAGTTGAACGCAACCCGGGCAAGTTGGGGATGAACTATGTTTTTCCAGTCAAGCTACTGAAGAATAAAGGTCAGGAAGTCGGGGTAGGACCGAGTTCTGGCCCAATGTCATAGAAGAGAAAAGATCCACCACAAATGAAATCTGAAGACGACGAATAGATGCAACCACTAGAGAAGAAGAAAAGAACATTGTCAATGTTCCCACAACTGCTAGAGCAAGAGATGTTGATAGGTAAGGATGTCAACACAATTCTTAGTGTTGCATACATTAT
>JZKD02S1403053.1:0-11259 GCA_000966675.3 Picea glauca
TATTTATTTTTTTAATGTAAATTTTAAAAAATAAAAAACAAAAATCTAAGCAATGATTTAGGAACCAATTTTGAGTTGTTTATCAACGACGGTACCAGTTGTCGAAGGCATGGTTTCACTTAAGTTATGATTTCGACTCCCAAAAAAATAGTGTTATTGGTAGCATCTCTTTTTGACTCGGGGGTAAATTTTAAAGCCTTTGTCCACAATTACATCGCAATGGCATCAACTGTTAATGTGACAGGTCTAAATTTTAACCATCGTAAAAAAAGGGTGATACTGGTAGCGTCACTTTTTTATTTAGGGGTAAAAATAGCCACTCTGAAAAAAACAAGAACTCTGGAGAGTTCTTGTTAACTTGGTAACTTTGTTATTGTTGGTTCTTTTGCTAGTTGTACTAATTTGGGAAACTACAAAATATTCATATAATCATAGATGTTGTCGATGAAGAAGATAACAAAGTGGTAGAAAATAAATCTAGAGAATCATTTGAAAAATTACACAACAAGGAATTGATCAACCCTCACACATGCTCGAACATGATTCTTTACAAAAACCCACAAAAAATTCATAGAGTCAGTATAGCAAGAGATCGAAAAAAAATTGGAGAAGAACACCACATGAATATAGAAGAAATAAAATCATTATGAAGAATTATATATATTGGTAGAATACATCTAGACAAGTGGTTCAAGAATATCTTGGGTAATTTTTGTGAATAACAAGCCATAGAAACAATGTCTACATTAGACAAATCAAAAAGATAATTCTATGTCAATTGGTACAAAAGTTTGTTTTGTTTTGTACCAAAATTGTTGCATTAATTTTTAGTAGAAAAGAGGATTGATCATATAGTTGAAGAGAGGATACCACTCTTACTTCAACTATGGACTTGAAAAGTTAGAAGGAAGTTTAGATTTCTTCCTCACTAAATAAAGAGAAAAAACTTAAAAATTTACAATGCACATTGTGTTAAACATCATCAACTCAAAGTAAAAGTCAAGGCCAATGATGGAGTAACTAATCATGGAATGAATCCCTAAATAAAACGTTTTTTACCAGAAGTAAAAATATATAATCCAATAAAATAAAATAAGGAAAAACAATCATGCCTAAGAGTGATTAAAAAAAAGTATCAATTGGAAGACAAAGAGATTATACTTTAAATGAAGAAAAGAAAATGGAAGATTACAAGAGTTCAATTAACTTCTAGAAGATGGAATAAGACAAAATACAAAAAATAATATCTAACTTGAGAGAATCTATAAATCCCCATCCATATATAAGAAAGGAAGAAACAACAATGCATCAAGTAGATAGGATACCATCCCTACATAAGTCGAGTTTGGAGAACTAACCAAGTGTGGAAGTGGAATCACCTTCAATAGTTCCTAAAGTTGTAGAAACATCAAAGCTTCGGTTCAATGAGATGCTAACCCTATTTGGATTGAGTCTGGAGAATCAACCATATATGTAGAAGTTGAAGCGTAGTCTACAGTTCGAATTTTGAAAAATGTAAAGGTTAGCATGGAATCCCTGCAAATAACAAATAATGTAGAACATGTGGAGATTGATGTTTTTGGGCCAACAATACAAATAGTGTCAAAATCCAAAAGACAGAGTATGAACCTAAATGATACCCTCCAACATAGCTTGTATATTGGATCTATAACAACATCTATATAGAGTCGACTAGATAAAAGTGGACAAACAACATATATAATAATTTTTATTTTTTTAACATGCATTGGAAAATTTATAGTAAGTAAAAAGGTTGAAGCTAAGGCTTACAGAAGAAATATACAAAATAGGTAGCCTACCATGATGGTGTTGTTCATAGATCTTGTTAAGTTTCCTCTAAATTAACCAAGTACAAGGCCATACAAAACTAAAAATGGAGTCCAGAAGGTAAAATATGTTGAAGGGACAAACATAGGAGCAAGTAGTGCAAGGTTCATAAAGTAAGTTATACATAACACAAATGTTAGAATTTTAGTGGTGGAGTGTTGCTTCCAAGGTTGTGTTGTCCCTATCCTTGTTCTCCTTGATTCCAATTAGTTGGTGTGGGTTCCTCTATTGTGTTATGATCTGAGAAGCGAGGGCCAATTGTAATCGATTCCAGTGTGGGCCTATGGAGGATGATACTAAAGGAAATTCTTCTTATTGTTGCCATGCCATGTTGTCGACTTAACTCCCAAACCACTAATTCCAATGCATCCAACTATTTATTTTGTTGCAACAACATTCCCATGACAATTTCAATATTAAGATCAAAGTTTCATTCTAGTTTGTGCAATGCTTCAAGATGAGACTGAAAGGAGGTGATTAACTCTCTGAGTGTTCTTTCATGCTGTTGAAGGGAGAGACAAGTGTCATGAAGCTTGCAAAAATCCATCTCCTTTGAGTCAAGAGTTACAAACTAAGGATACCAAACTGAAGAGACTGCACCATGCATATGCCAACTAAAAACTTCTCCTAACCAGTGCCAAGCAATGACTTCCATAACTATAATTTCTATGAAGGAAAGACAAACTGGTAAGAAAAATGCCTTTGGTGCACAATTAATCCCATACGTTGTCAAAGGAGTTGTGGTTGGAGACGATGAAGAGGGAGGACCTAAGTCGGGGAACTAGAAAAATTCTACACCATGCTCTAGAGTTCCCAAGAAAATATAGGAGGTGGTGGAGCCAGCAGTCAGGAGCATATGAAACATTATCCCTCTATGATGCCTAATAATGGAAGTGGGGTATTCATTAGCTGGAGAAGGTGTTAAATGAAACAACCTTCAGGGTTGGGTTGGTCTTATCAACCCTATACTTTCTACATGGGTGTTGTAATCTATGCCTCATGCCATTTTCCGAAATGATTATGGTTCAATTGGTGAATGATGTAGACTAAGGCATAGGTTGGTCATACCTTCAGTTATTGATATATAGTGCCCACCCCATTTTTCTCCGTGGCCAAGTTGACTTCTAGTCCGGCCACCACATTGTGCTCTCGTAGGATGTGGAACCACTCCACTACTTTAAAATGTGTACAAGTATGTCAAATCCTTGATATAATGGAGGTGAGGTGTATATCCATGGGAGTGGTGTTTGAATTTATATGCTTTATATTTAGACTAGTCTCCTAGAAATGTCAGTTTTCTAATCCATAGAGAGGTAACTAGTTTAAGACCTTGTAAAATGGAATATGTTTTTGCATTATTGTTGTTCATGGTACCAAGGATTCATTCATAAGTATGATCTATTTTCCCCCTAGGTCTATAGATCGCCCCTCCCATACATACCTCCCCGACATATATAATAATTATTCAAATGACACAAAATGAATAAAAAAACATTATACATTGTCCTCGAATGAATGTGAAAACCATCGAGGCAAAAGTCTCATGGAAGTGCCCCTTCTACCAAATTTTAGTGATGAAGATCCATAAACACCAATGGTTGATGGTTGTGTCGGTTCAAGTAATGAATATTGGAGGTTGCATATACCCATTGTGATAGAATAGATTATCATAGAGTGTTAAACTAGTATTGAAAAAACAAAGGAGACGTAAACAAACAATTACTAACATTAATCTGTAGATAATCGTACCTATTATACAAAAGAAAAGTCTACCAGTTGATAAGAAAATTAGTCAACACCTCCAATATCATTGACACCCCCGATTAAATATTCCCCATAGAATACTTGACACATATTAATAATGGAAGCCTCCCTCTAAACAAATGCGATGAATATCTAGAAATATATTGGTTCTTCTATGAAAATATTTGGAGTGCCACTGATGTCACTAATGAAATCAAGAAAATGGCTCGATTTTCAAGAGAATTATGAAGGAGAGCCTAGCTTGGTTCTTAAACTTTATAGAGAATTTTCGCGTGCCCACAGTATGCCCAAGGATCCAATTCAACTTAGTGCACCCATGTCACCCGGCACCTAGGGTCGTGCAGCACCGCAACGTTTTGTTTCGGTGACTTGACTAAAATAAAATTACTTTGCCCAGACTACGCCTCACTCAAGACACACCCATACTCCACCTTGAGCCAATCATTCTAACTACACTTACTTTTTTTACTTAAACAATTACACAGTTCTTGTACTTAGTCAATTACACAACCAAGAACATGCAACCATCCATACACAAGAAGAGACAAGTATGTTTGTGCGGAACAAGATGTTTCTAACACTCGTATAAGTATTTATATACAAATGTTGTTACAATTTTTTACAAAGAGGAAATCATATCTTAATTCATAGATATACAAGAATTCGGCTAAGTCACATACCAACTTGCCTACTTTCTCATACACCCACGTCTCCATGTCGCAACTTAAGCCTAATTGTCGTCACTTTCTCCTTTTTGTGTGCACTGCCCTATATGACCTTTGCACCTCTATGTCATGTTCCTTACCCAAGACACTCCAAAAAAATACTAATACAAGCCTTCACACTTTGTCTTCATCTTCGTCACACTATGTATCACCTCTACTTTAGTCGTAAACCTCACTCTCCAACGCGAGTTGTAATGATGTGATGTGTTGCCTCTAACTCATGTGGCTTGTGTTCTTTATATGGAATCTAAACATCACCTCCATGAACCATTATGTACTTTGGGTGTGAAGCACCCCTTTGTAAACCAACATGCCCAAATGAACCGACATGCCCCTTCGCAAACTGACACACCCATCAAAGTCATGTGCTCATGAACCATCGTGTCCTTTCAGACTAACACACCCCAACCTCTTTTGTGTTCCCTTGCCTTGTACATTTCCTTGAACCAACTGACGTGACTCTCTGTGAGTGGGTCGATGGGGTCATCCAACCTCTCCAATGTTCCCATGTTTCTAGGGGCAAGCGGTTCCACTCCTAGGACACACGCCCAAATCACCCCATCTTTTACCAAATGAAACCCAAGTCTACATCATCCATTGCAAGGGAAGTGAGGCGTGTGCCCCCTTGGTGTCGCATGTCACCAATGTGCACCCAAGTTTCTCATGCACATGCACGTATGAATTTGTTTTCCCAACTGATCACATGCCCATTATGTTCTCTTACCAGAATCATCTCCAAGTCTACCCAAGGAGCATATTCACTCGGCGGGTGTCGCAAAAGGATTTACATCCTCCCCTACCTAAATTCATTGTCGTCTCGGAAACATCCTCATAACTTGTTGTCTCCAACTCTACCCAAACTCATGCCTCCATCACAACCAAGTCTCATGGAAACCCCAAATTTCCCTCGAAGTGGAAACCCTAAGTTTCCATAAATCAACCCAATTGCATTGCACCCAAATCCATGCGATATATTGGCTAAGTCAATAGAGACACTTCACCTAACCCAAGGATGAAAGTCACCCAATTTTTTTGCACTATCTCATTGCAATGTCATTTCCTTGTTATTATTTGGTTCTAGTGTTGTTGTCATTTCCTACTACAACTAAATGCTTCCCACTTCAATTCAAAAATTTGCCTAAGTTTTGAACTCCTTGTGATTCACTGTTGTGATCATACTACAACCATCTTAGCCATGCTTCTGAGCATTGACATCCCTCATACCTTGGATTGATTGGCATGTACTGCCCATTCCCAAACACACTCACTTATGTCTGCACCTCCATCACTCTATCCAACCTCAAAGACTAAGGAAAATTCTCGCACCTTTCCCCCTAGCTTCAAAGTTGCCTCACTAACCCAATGCACCAATTTGTTTTCAAGTTGTGTTTCTGTAACCCAACACACCAATTGGTGTCTTCATTGTGCCAACGTGAGGTCACCTCTTTGCTTCAAATCACTAATTCATGTTCATACAAATCTATTGTCACTCCTTCCTCCAAAGTGCCCACACCACACTACCTTATTCATGGCAATGCATATCTCAAAGTCTGCAATGACACCTATAAGAAAGGAACCTAAGGCCACATTTCCTGCTTCTCGGCATCATGCCAACTCTCTATCTCCTCAGTGAATGGAGTGTATGTAGTATCTGCCACCAATGCTATTAGCATACATAGTGTCGGACTTGTGCTCCATTTTCAAGTACCTCAATACCAACCTGACTTCCTTTGGCGTGCATATCAACTACTCAAGTCATTCTATAGTGAGTTGAAAGTCATATATCCCCATGGATTTTCTACAAAATTTTACAATAGTTGTGGGGTGTCGGTCCTCCCTCCCCAATTCTTCCACATCTGGCTCAAATTCTAGATGAGTGAGTTCCTCCATGCACTGATCCATCTCAACACTTAGATTTTTTGTCGAAATTGATTTTTCCAATCGATATACCTCAACCCCTTCGCAACTCTACTGGTACCATGTTGACTTGGGTTGCATATCCTATGTGATGTACTTGGAAAAAATTCCGATGTGTGACCCCAACTCATCCTCGCACTCTTACTTTCGGCACTGCGAGCTTCGCAACCAATCTGTCTTCTCCAAGATAGACTTAATCGATTTCTCTACTATTGTCAATCTTTGTTTTGTATGGCCTAATCCTCCCAAGTTCATCGTGGTCAAACTCACCCCTTATTTCTACACATTGTCGTAAGGTTTGTCTACACTTCCATTGACTCCCTTAAGCAACTTGATCACAAACATCTTGGGTATTCATCCAAGCTTCCTCTTCATCATCATGGGCATACTTGGTGTTTTGGATTCTTCCAGGAACAGGAAGCAACCTGTGTGCAGGATTGAAACTTCCTTGGAAAATTTGAGAAATTCCTACCCAAGACCAACCCATGATCATCCAATGGGGAAACCATCAAGTCCCAATTTCCAAACCAAAAGGTGTGGATCGAACCACCCCAATTGTCGATTCCACTGCTAAGTTTACCACCTTGTACATGGACATGTTTCTCTTAGGCTTACAATGGAGTGACTTTGTAACCTGATCACTTACAAAACTGTGGGTCACAAGGGTGTCCACCAAAGTAGCCACCTTCACCCCACTCACTATCACATCCACAAATCAAATTCCTTCTTCGTCACTTTACAAACATTGTATATGGCCTTTACCTTCAAAATCATATAGACATGATGTCAAAGCATTCACCACTTCCAGCATCTCCTTTGAAAGTGTGGGAATTTGGAATACTTCCATTGTGGCGACAAGATTCTCCTTTTCTTGATGCACTTGGTATTCTTCCAACCATTCCAAGTTATTCTTCATTGGACAGTCTGCTATGAAGTGGTTTTCGTTACAAAGAAAACATTGAACGAGTCTTCTTATGCGATAAAGAAACTATTTCCTTGTTGTGACGTCTCCTTTTCCTCGAGTGTCCTCCTTGTTGAGAAACCTCAACCTTGGCATCTCCCTAGACTCGGTTCCATCCAAAAAGATCCTTGTTTCATCATCACAAAATTTTTTCTTCTCCTTGATCTCATGCATCTTCTTCAGTCATTCCCGTAATTGCACCAAGTTTAGATTCACAACATCCATTTTTTTCTACCATGTTTTGTCTTCACAATATTTCCATCATGCAATGTCAAGCTTCCTCTTTGAAACTTCTTGACACTACATCAAACTTCACTTCAAAATATCCATCATGTCCTGCCATTCATGCATGAATTCCATCTCTTGGTTCGAGTTAAGCCTTGGCTCGCATCACACAACTCTTCTTGTGTGCATCCAACTTGTCCCATCTCAACTTCTTCACTTGTTTGAATGACCAATACCTTGGTCGCATGCTGCACCAAGACACTTGTGTGCTACTATCCCAACTCTTCCTTCATAATTCTGCTAACACACAAACTTACCTGATTGCTTCACAACTCTTCCTACAACTTGTTGTCACATTTAGATTCATTCTTCCTATTCGGTGGAGCACCCAACATGCCAATGAGTTGAGCTAGCAACCCCAAATTAGTTCAAACTTAACTCTATAATGAACTTTGCAATCAGAATTGTGCCTACAAGTGTCCACCTTTCCCAAGTTCTCGGTTTACCCCAAAAACTTTGTGTCTGGTCTTCTCAAGGTGTGCACATGGGTCTGGCACTTACTTCTATTACAAATCATAAACCAACCAATTATGCACCCAAAATGTCACTGCAATGGATTAGTTTTCCTTACCAAACCATTCACCAAGTCTTCACCCAAATTGTCTTCAAACAAGATCTGATACCATCTATCTTCGAGATCATGGTGAAGATAACCAATATGTTCACCAAAATCAGCTTTGATAGCATCTGTCACGCGCCCACGATCTTCCTAGGGATCCAACTCGACTTGGTGCACCCAAGTCACCCGACACCTGGGGTCGTGAAGCACTGCAATGTTTTGTTTCAACATCTTGACTAAACCAAAATTACTTCATCCGGACTATGCCTCACTCAAGACACACCCATACTCTACCTTGAGCCAACTGTGCCAACTACACTTATGTCCTTTACTTAAACAATTACGCATTTCTTATTCTTAGCCAAGTATGCAACCAAGAGCATGAAACCATCCATACACAAGAAGAGAAAAGTATGGTTGTGCAGAAAAAGATGTACCTAACACCCATATAAGTCTTTATATAAAAATGTTGGTACAATTCTTTACAAATAGGAGCTCACAACTCAAATAGTTGGTTAAGTCTCATACACCCAAGTATCCTTGTCAAAACCTCATCCAGACTGTCACAACCTTCTCCTCATCGTGCACACTGCCCTACTTGACCTTCACGCCTCTTTGTAGTGTGTCCTGCCTGAGACATTCCAAAAAGACACTAATCCAAGCCTTCAAACTTTTCCTTAATCTTCCTCACAATTCATCTCACCTTTTCCCGAGCCACAGACCTCACTCTCCAACTCGAGTTGTGGTGATGTGATGTGTTGCCTCTAGCTCATGTGCCTTGTGCTCTTTATATGGACTCCAAATGTCACCTTCATGAACCATTGCATCCTTTGGGTGTGTTGTGCCCCTTCGTGGACCAACACACCCAAATGAACTGACATGCCCCTTTGCAGATCGACGCGCTCATCGATCCCATGTGCTCATGAACCATTGCATTCTTTCAGACCAACGCAACCCCAACCTATTTGGTGCAACATTTCCTTTTGTGTTTCCTTGAACTCTCTCTTTGTGGGTGTGTCGATGGGGTCATCCAACCTCTCCAATGTCCCCATGCTACCAAGGGCAAGCGGGTCCACTCCTTGGACACATGCCCAATTTGCCCCATCTTTTCCCAAATGCAACCCAATTCTCCATCATCCATTGTGAGGAAAGTGAGGCGCATGCCCCTTTGGTGTTTCACATCACCAATGTGCACCCAAGGTGCTCCTTCCTGCACCTATATGACTTTGTTTTCCCAACCGATCACATGCCCCTTGTGTTCTCTTACTCGACTCTTCTCCAAGTCCGCCCAAGGAGCATCAGCACTTGGTGGGTGTCATGGAAGAATTTACAAGAATCACAATAGAATAAAATATAAAATAAGGAGTGACTTCTTGTCATTTTTCAATACCCAAGATGCTAAGCACTTGGTTACATAAAAAGTCAAGGAGATAAAATAAATGCCAAACAAATCTATCCAAGACTACAATAAAATATTTACATGTTTTCTTAGTGAAATTTATTATGTCATAGACAAATACTTATTAGTTTATTAGTTCATGGCAAGGCTTATACAAAATATCAAATCCCCACTTATTATGCATTAGGTAAATACCTACGAACAATAATTGAAAAAAAAAACTAGCGGATTGAGACTAATGAGGAGTGAGCAGTCTCATCTAATGATAGGATCCTAGAAGAAAAATTCAAGAGAATTAAAAAATCCATCTAAGGCCTAGCCTTGTAGACTAGGAAGAAAACTCATTGGTGCACTAAATGCATATACAAAAGAAGAGACACACTTTAAATCTTTGACTAACTGCAACATGCTTTAAGATGTCAGAAAAGTAGAAGCTAATAAATATTATGAGATATGTGAGATATGTGAAATATTTTCTCCACAATATTGGAAATAATAAGAAAACACGATGTTCAATCTACAATATCAATACTCATTCCACAACTAATTGTTGCCACAATGGAAATATTAACCCTGCTTATCAGACATTTTATCATATAGAATCGATGAACCAAAACTAGCAAACACAAGGACAAGGAAATGGAAATGGCTATATAAGAGGAGGAAGAGGTGGTTGTGGTGTCATGGGAGGTGGTAATGGTGGTGAAGAAGGAGGAAGAGATTGGTATTAGAGAAAATAACACTTTATATGCTTAAAAGAGGACCATGTCAATCTCGACTACCCCCTGAAAGATAGAACTAACCTAATTTTGAAACCGCTATGGAATATTGGGGGATCACTCCATGGAGGATTTCCCTATAATGTTGGAAATATAAGGAACAAAATAAATGTGAATCTTATATAGGGTGTACCCAATCATGAGGGGTTGAATTATAATAATCTAAATGTAGTGACAAGATTAGGATCAAATATAGGAGAGGATGCTCTCTTGTAGAGAACACCACAAGTCAAACCAATCAAGAATGATAAAGGCAAGTATCTCAATCTAAAAAAAACTAAAGAGTACATTAATTATGTTATGAATATGAAAGAAAAATGGTTGGATAAGAAGAGAAACAAAGAAATCAAGTTGAACAAAAAGAGGAGAATGATGTTGCAATTGCAGAAATTATAGGAGTGATAACAAAAAATGAAGATGTGTCAAGACTAATAGAATTGTTGAACATTATGAAATATTTCAATGAGAAATCTATAACCAAGGTCATGAAGAATCTCCATCACTTGAACAAAGGGGGTAAATTAGCAAATTATTATGATCCTTGATTGACTTGGAGACAGAAGAATGGTATGTCCCCCTAAGTCATATTCAAATTTGGGTCTTGAGTAAACATATTACCAAAATCCACCTAGATAAAAATGGGAAGACCTAACCTGTTGAGGTTGAGAAACTTTTTGAAGCTAGTTATGAGATATTTGTAGCACCCATCGACTTATTAAAATGTTCAAAAAATAGTATAATGAGAATATCAGTAACAATCGATTTTGAAATCAGTGACCTTGTATAAGGAAGCACTACATATGTAGGATTGGTGGGAAGACCTTGGGGCATAAAAATGAAATTTATAATATCCCTAGAGAAGGATAGAATTAAGATAAAAGGAAATGGGAAGAAAATTATTATCCCTCTAGACCTCAAGAAAAGTAAGCCTAGTTAAAGCCACTAGAAGATGAAAGAAACATTGGGAAACTTTACCATATATTACAAAGAAATGAAGAAAGTACATAAACTAATGCTAGGGG
>JZKD02S1403064.1:0-11259 GCA_000966675.3 Picea glauca
GTGATGAGGTAGTTCAAACTTCCCACCAACTAATGATATAAAGTATCATCTGCCTCTTTAGTTCCATCCTCATTGTATAACTTTGCATTCTATTCTAAGGGAGTTGACATTTCTTTACATTAACTCATATTCAACTTTCTAAGAATTTCTTTTGTGTATTTACTTTGAGTGCTTAATGTCTTACCAGGCTTTCTCCAACCTCAAGTCCTAAACAGTAATGCAATTCACCAAGTTCTTTCATTTCAAAATCTTGAAGCAACTCACTTTTAGTCTTTTCTATTAACTTGCATGCACTGCCTGTAATAATGAGATCATCCATATATAAATATATTAAAGCAACATTTCCTTCTTCATCTTTATTAACATACAGGTTAGGATCATTTTTTATTTTCAAAAAACCATTCTAATAAAAGTAGATATCTATTTTTACATACCATGATCTTCGTGCATGTTTCAAACCATATAAGGATTTCCTTAATCTACAGACTAGATGTTCCTGTCCTTGCTTGACAAACCATTCAAGATGAACCAAATAAACCTCTGCTTTTAAATCACCATTTAGAAAAGAAGATTTGACATCTAACTAATGTATTTTCCAATTATGTTTTGTAGCTAAGGAAATATGTACTGTAATTGTATTCAATTTAGCTACTGATCCAAAAGTATCATCGCAATCAATTCCCTCATTTTGTGAATATACTTTGCAACTAATCTTGCATTATGTTTATCAATTCTACCATCTTCTTTAAATTTATATTTATACAACCATTTTCTTCCAATAGGGACATTTTTTTCATGCAGTTGAACTAATCCCCATGTTTGATTTTTCATAAGAGAGTCATATTCATCACTCATAGAATTTTTCCACTTTTCATGTTCTTTAGCTTGATAATAGTTTATAGGTTCTACAATATTCATTACATGGGACATCAATTCATAATATTTATATCTTATAGGTGGATGAGTTTTTCATGATGACCTCCTTGGTCCTTCACTGCTTTCATCTCGTCTCCTTCTCTCTCGTGAATCTTCTCCACTTGATAAATCATGACTACTTGAATTGTCCATACTGCTTTTATTTTGTTCTTGAACATGTACATGTTCATGTTCCTGTTTAGCCATTTCATCTATTTGGACATGCTCATCATTAGTGTTATGCCAAGCATATGCATCATTCATTATATCACCTCTATCTGCATTCTCATGAAACAACACATCTATACTTGCACACAATTTACGTGAAGTGGGATCAAACAATTTGTATGTTTTTTTATTAGTACAATACCCAATAAAAACACACTTGAATGATTTTTCATCAATTTTTCTTCTCTCATCCTTTGGAATATGTGCAAAGGCAGTGGATCCAAACACTTTTAAATGAATGAAGTCAGGTTTATAACCATGAAAAATATCAAATGGAGTCTGAAAATCTAATCTCTTAGTTGGACTTCGATTCATTAAATAAACAACAACATTAATAGCTTATTCCCATAAACCATTAGAATTTTTTTTACCTTGAAGCATACTACGAGAAAACTCCAACAATGTTTTGTTCCCTCTCTCAGCAACGCCATTTTTCTGAGGCGTATGAGGTACTGTAAATTTTTGTTGGATTCCATTCAATTTACAATAACTTATAAATGCACCTGATGTATATTCACCACCCTGATCAGATCTAAGAATTGTAATACATTTGCTTGTCTTTTTTTCAGCCATAGTTATGAATTCTTTAAAATACTCAAATACATCCTTTTTTCTCCTTATGAAATAGGCCCAAGTATATCTAGATCTATCATTAAAAAAAATTAAGAAAGTAGGAAGAACTACCAAGTGACCTAGTTTGCATACGTCTACATACATCAATATGAATTAATTCAAGTATATCAGTTTGTCTTTTCTTTGTATGTATGTGAAACTCCTCTCTATGTTGCTTACCAAGTGCACATGCTTCAAATGGAAAATGATCATTCTTCATAACGAGAAGACCTTCTACCGTTGTTTTTCTTTGAAATAACATCAAATCATTGTAGTTGAGGTGCCCATACCCATGGTGCCATAAATCTTTTGTTCACATTGTTGTGGACATCCAACTTATACAATCCACCAACCCCGGTACCTGTGAAAACAATCTTGTAGTGATCATGGACATATTTTACAACACACCTCAGCTTACCAAATTCCACTTTAAAATTATTATCATTGATAGTTGAAACATATATTAAATTCTTTCTAATACCAGGAATATACATCACATCATGAATTTGTCTCAATTGTCCATTAGGTAAGTTCACACTTATTACTCCATAGCCTTGAACTTTAATTTATTTATTGTCTGCTAAATAAATGTGTGTTCCATCAATGTTTTCATAGTATTTAGCATATCATTCTTTATGACAAGACATATGGGTTGATGCACGAGAATCTAGGAATCATGCATTCTCATGATCAGTTTCAATAGACAATGCAACTTCAGAAATAAACAACTTAAGATTTTTAAATCCCTCATTGACTAAGGTGTCTTTATGCACACAATTCCCATTATCCCTTTTATATATTTTATTTGACTCGTGATTCTTTCTTCTATAATAATATTTAGCAATATTTTAGGTTTTCCACAATATTCATATTCAATATTTATCTTAACATAAGAATCAGGATTTGCCATAACTTTCTGCTTTGCTTGAAACCTCCCTTTCTTCTTGTCCCATGGTTTATCTCTGCATGATATTTTACCTACTGCAATCAATGCCAAATCTGAGCCACTTGAGTCCCGATCATAATTCTTCATTCTCTCTTCTTCTTGAAGAATAGTTCCATCCAATTCATCAAAAATAGGGGGTTTTTTTCAAGCAGAGAGTGTTGAAATAAAGACTTTATAATCTTGCACTAAACCTTTCAAAACAATACTTACTAAATCACTAGTGGAACCCGTTTCACCAATATCACTCAACTTATCACTTAAATATTTAATTTGGGATACAAAATTACTTATTCTTTCATTGACTTCCATTTTGATAGATAAGAGCTTAGTTTTTAAGAACAAAATGTGGTTTGCATTAGAGGTTTCGTACAAACCCTTGAGAATGTCACATGTCTCTTTGGAAGTTTTGTTGTCTCTTATATGAGAAATTATGTTGTCCTTTATGGACATTCACAGCATCACTTTCACCTTCATTTCTCGTTTTTCCCAATATGGAATTGAGGAATCAATTATGGGCTTGGGCTTCTCTCCTTTCACAATCGTCCACAGATTATAGGCTTCAAGCACCGTTATCAACTTAAATTTCGAGTTAACATAATTTTCACCATCAGTTTTGGTGGATTCATTTAAATAAGAATCACGAAGAGGTTTTTCCATCTTTCACCACAAATAATCCAACAAACTTATCAAAAGGGGATTAATAACCAATTCAAAACAAAGAAGTGTTGCTAGTTTTGTTGTCTTTTACCTCCCACGTAGGCTCCTTCTCTACTAGAAGGCATCACCTTCACATGTCTGCAACTTCACACGTCTACGAATTCTCTTAAATCTGGTAGCGGATTGAACTATCCTTCAATTGAATTACCCACATTTTTACAAGTTACCATTTCAATCCTTTACAAGTTTACAAGAATTCCACGTGCATCATGTACAGATGTTGTAATTTTTTTTTTTTGTAAATATTTTGCAAATTTATGCAGCAAATATGAAACACATAAATCTCCTTCACCAAATTTGAAAAGTGGCAGCGGCAGCTCTATTCAATTGTAAGGATGGTGCGTACAAAAAAGAATTATGGCAGCGACAATGTTGTTTTAAATGCAAATGAATGGATGCACCAGTAAATAATTCAAACCAAATGATCTTGTATTCAATGGAAACAACGGAAACAACGACGGATTTACTTTCAAATTGTCGCTCCTCACAACATTTTTAACCTCAAATGAGCTCACATACGCTTTGATACCAAATTATAAACAAAGAGATTAATCCTATAGAAACCGTGAGAAAAAATGCTCATCACAATTCATTCATCAGAAGCAAAACCCTGTTCCATTTATAGTTGGAAAGCTCACCAATAAACAAGCAACCAAATCCTAGAAGTATGGCTCTAAAACCTCTTATCATCTAAAACTAAACCATAGTAAAACAACGCACGAGAAAAGATCTATAAACATTCTAAAGTTTCAACATTATTCTCACATAATCTCCACAAAGTTAAAGTAGGAAGAAAAAAACTTACAACACATTCAGTTTTTAAGTACATTGTTGTTGGACAATATGTTTTTGATGTTAAATCATGTTACATTTAAATTCCAACATATTGAAAGTTAAATTTAATAAGTTGTATTTTAATATATTCATTAGAGATAGGAATATTAATATTAGTGTAGATTTTTACCATCGGTGTAGATCCATCTTAACAACAGATTTATTATGTGTCTAGGGGCATCAAATTCTTCGAGATACAAACATTTCTTTATATTAAAAAACTTGAGAAAATGTGAGAGGGATTTGATGCCCCTCGATACATAATAAATCCGTTGTTAAGATGAATCTACACTAGATATATATATATATATATATATATATATATATATATATATATATATATATTGTTTTGCCACGTGTCATGTACATGTTGAGCATGCAAGGAATTCTGCATCTCCATTACCACCAACCCACTATTCAAATGTTTTAACCATATGAATTTATTTACTTTCAAATGATTACAAACACACACACACACACAAATATATATATATATATATATATATATATAATGATGATAATGATGATGATTAATGTCCAGTGAGACCAATTCATCTATTGGACCTCAAGAAGGTAAGAGATTACTTACATTTCTTTAAAATTGTATTTCTGTGCTCAAAAAACATTGATAGAAGCATTCCAAGATCGCCATATTTTTTATGACTTAGGAGGTTATGAAGGCCTATATTGTGGAAAATATTTTTAAATTTATGGGTGTACACAGGGAAATCTAAGAAGAAGTGTTTTTCATCTTCTACCCTCTTACTTTCACAAAGATGACATATTCATTCATCACACAGTGTTTTGAGAATTGTCCAATGCCCACTTTTAGTATGTATCTCGAGAGAGTTTGTCATTACTTTAGCAATGTTGATTTTTTTCTTTGGAGTTCTCTAAATTATGGATGAACACCTCCTTGTAGTATCTTTTTTTTTGTAAGTTCAGGTGCTAATATATTAAAATACAGTAAAAATATAGTAAAAAACACAATGATTGTCCCTGAGAGTGGAAGCAAATTGGACTTTCCCTTAGTGGGAAACCAGGGGGGTAGAGACTTGAGAATTATGCCTACCCTTGATGGGAAACTAGGCTTACCAAAAACATGAGTTAATTGTCTGTGTGCTTGCTGACAAAAGACCAGAAAAACTTGCAAATGTTAAAAAAAACTAAAAGTAGAACAGAGGCCTGAGCATCATGAACAAGGGCCATCAAGAGGATTTTCTTCAATAACTGGGTAGCCACCAAAATCATTCTCCATATTGTTGGAGGAGATGGTGTTTTCCAAAATTAGATTCTTGACCAGGAGGCCTACACATTTGATGCGGGGAGCCTTCAACAAGTTGTTTGTACATGGAGCAGTCGCCTCAACTAAAATGTTGGGAGCCTCTTGAGGTGTCGAGGTGTTAGGGTGGGCCAAAGAGGGAGGAGGATGGGTGTTGGGGGAGGGAAGAGGAGAGGGAGGAGGATGAGCATTGGGGGAGTGGGGTGAGAAAGGCAACGTGGAGGGGCTCATAAAAAGACACTCGGGAGGTTGAGGAGAGTGCAGGCGAGGAGGTTTTTGACTACCCAGTAGCTCTGACGGTTCTTGTAGGTGTGATGGTATGTCGGGAGGGAGCCAAAGAATTATTCTTTCCAATCATCAAGCGATTACCGCAGCGAGACTAGAACCAAAAAATCATACCCATCCTGGTTTCCTAGGATGGGCGGGGGAGGAACTCTGGAGGCTCTCCTACCATGACCACTTCACCCCAAGGTGGGGGTGGCATGCGAGCGAGGAGGAATGAGAAAGGAATTGAGAATGTTGGGTGCTATGAGGAGGGAGAGCCACCACCTTACGCATAGAGAAGAGGGTTGTCGTATGTGAAGAGAAGAGAGCCAAATTACATAGTTGGCAAGGAGAGAATGGGTGGAGAGATCGGGGGTGGCCAAGAGAAGAGCGTCGAGATGAGGTGTCAAATTTGGTGCCATTAAGGTTTCCAAGATTCAGAAGAGTGTGAACTGATGGAGCATACAGAGGAAGAGAAGTTGTGGAGTGGGAGCCATGGGGGGAGTCATGAAGTTGCGTCTCGGGGGAGGATGAAAATTAAAGAAAATGAAGGAGGGTGAGGTGGAGAATGTCCATGAAGTGTGACGTAGGTTGGTGGATTGGTGGAGGCCTCCAGGTGGACACCCACATCCAAGGGCCTCCTTGTATTATATTACTTTCCTTTTATCCACTAATACTTTATCACACCTCATATTCTCCTCAAATTTAGAAGTGATAGTATTTGTAATATTATCGGTATTCTCCATGATTGTAGTTCTCTAAATTAGGGTTGACCACTTTATTGTAGTATCTTACTTTCCTTTAATCCACTAATTCTTTATCACATCACATATTCGCCTTAAATTTAGATGTGATAGTATTTTTAATATTATCGGTATTCTATATGATGGCTTCTTCTTGTATTCCCTAATGATTTAACCAATATTTGACATCTTTATGTTGTCATTGCTTGATCCATTGTTGGTTCTAGATAAAGTACCTAATATGTTGTTTATTTTGTTCGTATACGTTAGGTACCTAATCAAAACAACACCCTCAATGGGGGAAATACTTTCTTCCATGACAATGATATAGGATGATATTAAGCATTTAAGGAATTACACATTTCCCTTACATGGAGAAGTGCTTCAGGATAAATCCGTGAGTGCGGACACAAACCGATCTCCTTATATCCACCTGGATCTAGAACAAAACAGGACAAAATAATACACTTTCCCTAGATCTAGACTATTGAATGAACTAAGAGACAAGGATTATGGACATACCTTATGAACGCTTTCCTTAGGTCTCTGTTGTTCCAAGCTTCGCTCCAATTCTCTTGTCCCATTCGGATCACAACAGTTCAAACCAATCGAAGTGAAGGCAGATCAATATATCCAATAGCTAATCTATACATATGATCAAGGAGTTATGTAATAAAGTGACATCGTCTTTATGGGAAAGGGACATATTACTGTATTGAATTAATTGAAAGTGAAACTTACAACCTGAGCCTTGATGTCGTAGGTCTCCTTTCGATGGATCCTAGCTCTGACACACACACTTTATCATGCATGAAGAAAATCAACCACTTTTGATGACCTTGTTGTTGTCTCTAGTTGTTGTAGCATCAGTCCTCCATACAGTCTTGCACTAATTCTCCAATCAATCTCTTGCTTCTTAACCTTTTCCATGAGCAATCTCCTCAATATATAGGAGAAGATAGATTAGTTACTTGGATAGGAAATGATCCCAATATATCAGGAAAACCAGTACTTAGATAACCATTCACTAGCCAACTCATTCTTCTCGAAGATTCCCTTCTAGAAGGCTCGAGAACTTCATCTTTTTCCTCTTTAATAAGATGTTTGCACCCTAGCAGTTAGGTACAGTGCGAACCCCTCGCACTCCATCTTAATGCAGCCTGGGAGAATCAGGCATTCTCGCAAGCAAGTATATAGGTAGCCTACGAACCTCTCTTTTTATAAGGTTTTTACATAGGAAAAAGCAATTTCTTTTCTCAGGAAAAGTTCTTCTCCCTTCTCTCTTTAGGAACTCAGGTCACTGTGACCGCTCTGAAGGCAACAGATAGGTTTACATCATTAACGATCATAGGGATGACGAAAATAATGTGTAACAAGAAGTAGAAAGGACCTATGCTCAAAAAAATAATTTTTTCCTTCTCAAATACTCTCTCTATCTCTATATATAAATTTATATAAAATTATTTTAAAGTTGATGATGATATAAAAATAAATTTAATAGGTGAATGAAAATATTTTTTTAATGTCACGTGTCAACCACATGTTGAGAATGAAAGAATGCACATATCCTTCATACTCGTCTCTAGAAAGTGTATTTTACTTTAAGTTGTTATATATATATATATACACGAAAATAGGTGGACATGGAAATATTTTTTTTTACTGTGTTGCACAAACACTTCATATTGTAGTTTCTCGATGGTAAGTCGATGTTGAGAGAGAGAGTTTCAATATCAAAGGAGACTATGGAACTGATGGATTTGAATTTAATTTTTAACTTTTGACCCTCTGTGCACTCAAATTCAGGGTCAAGTTTCATTCTCCCTACCTTTTATCCGTTACTATCCATGCTCTTTCAACAAAACGAAACTGGACAATGCCTCGACGCTGAAGGGGAATTGTTTCCACAAACCAAGGAGTGGGAGGTGTCTCTAGTTGAGAGACAGAGCCACACTTGAAATACACTGTGTTGATAAACCCACCCAGATAGAATGAGAATCCCACTAGGAAAGAGGAAATCACACCACAAAAGAGATTCATAAATACATCGCTCAATAAAACTAGGGAAATTTGCATAGGACAAAGGCGAGAAGCATAGAGATTTATAAAAATTCATTGGATGGATCCTCCCATAATTTTTTATGATGTCAACGTAGACCCTAAGGAAATCCAAGTATGGAGGGAACTGAGAGGAGAAATGAAACATGTATTTGGATACTACCTTGCTTGTCTGGAAGAAGTAGTGCTAAGGTATTTCGAGGGGTGACAAAGGTCATGGGATGATGCCTACTAATATAACCATCCACATCTGATCACTTATGTTCATCCCCTCATTCGTTGCACCTAACGCCTCCCTCTTGAAACACATGAGATAACCTATGTGAGGAGGATCTCCTCTTATCCTCATGATGGATCTTCGGTACTTCCCATAGCCGACGCAATTAACTACCTGCCCTAAAATCTCTCTCCATCTTTTCCAGGTTCATGCGTTGGAGAACATGTGTCACAATGGCCATCTATGCATCACCCCCCAAAGATCCTGGGCCCGATGAATCATTATAGGGTATAGTTTCATTGAAAGGGGGATGCAATTTCATGACCACCAACCCCCAAGCGACCTGGGGCCTTGTGTATGGCCTTATTGGTAATTTTATCTGACTCTTCATTGTTGTTTTGGAGGATGTGAAAATAATTGATTTGCATGGATCTTGTGAGAAGGAGAATTATGTTTATTAATATTCTTAGGATCATGTTATGAGGAGAGGAAACCCATATCATTGTGCTTATCATCATCTTCCTGTCTCCCACTACATTCAAAATTTGAATTTTTATTTTCTTTTCCAAATCGATCCCTTGGATCATAACGTAAGCCTCCACTTTGTTGTTGTTTTTTGTCCCCAAATTATAGAAAGAATCCAAGACTCTATTTCCTTCAGGATTGAAAATAACTCCCCCACCCCTCGACCCCCACCCACGCACCTGCCTCCCCTGGGTTTCCTTTGTATGCTCCATCAAAACATAATGTGTTCCCAGATTGAGAAGAAATCCATTTCTTAAAACTGAAAGAATAAGAATGAAATTGTCAGCATGATTGTTGTGAAGACTTGGAACACGAAGAGTGTTGAAAGTTAAATTTTGAAATCCAATATTTTTTGGCTCTACTCCACATAGATTGATCATGTAATCTCAACCCTTTTTATTTTAAAATATCTATCACCTGGGAGGTTTCCTTGATTACTACATTTTTTTGGTTGATCCTTTTATTCTAAAAAATATAAATTTCCCTTTGAAGGATCATTGATATTAATTTTCCCATTTTCCCATTCAGGTTTTAAATTTAGAAGGTTGTATTACCTGATGAGACAACTCTTGATACATTGATGAGACAACTCTTAATACATATTAGCCCAAGTTTTCTTAGATAAGGGACACTCTCATAAAATATGTTGTATTGTTTCATGGATTCTTTGGAAGAGAGAGCAAAGGAAAGGGCCAATGAACCCTATTTTCCTCAGGTTTTTCCCTATTAGGATATTTCCATATGCTAATGTCAAGAAGAATAATTTGATTTTGGGAAGTGCATCTGAATTCCAAATATTTTTCCACTAGGTTGTTTTAATCAGGTTCCTTGAGGTTGCTAGGAGTGTTTTATGTGCTTCTTTCACTGTGTATCCCAATGTACCCCGTCCTTTATTGTCCTAGATGTTCTGATGATGCAGGGAAGTTCCCTTAAGGAACTTGAATAAGATATGAGCTTATTGTTGTAGGTGGGGAGGAAGATTTCATAGCTTCCAACCCTTCCATTCAAAAATATCATGCAATATATATATTTTCTTTGATAACATCCATTCTTTTAATTCTTCAATCTTTGTGTTATTGTAAAAGGGGAGGGATCCCATCATTAATTCTTTCCAAAGGAAAATTGACTTTCCATTTCCTTGAACCCATGATATTTTTTCCTTGAAAAAGGAAATGGAGGTCCGAAGAAGTCTCTAGATGGGAGACCGAGAGTGACATACTGGTTCTAGGTCTAGAAAACACTTTCTATTTCCCATTTTTTATTTCTTGACAATAGTTAATTTCCACCATTATTTAATTATTGTTACTAATTTCCAAATTATCTTGGCACCGAAATCAATGTTGACCAACTATGGATCCCTAATGTCCATACCCCCATGCTCCTTAGAAGTTGAGACTATATACCAATTCACAAGATGGGCGTTTTTTGAGTTCGACTTGCATCCTTGCCATATGAATTTTCGGATGATCTAGGCCATATCATTTTTGACTCTCATGGGCACCAGAAGAGATGAAAACTGAAAAACAGGTAGGGAGGAAAGAATTTATTTGATTATCACCAATTCACCTACCAGGTTGAGCCAAATTTCCCCCAAGGGTTCCATTTTCTCTCTAGCTTTCTGAATAATTACATGCCAATATTCTCCAGGGGAGGACTTTAGGCATATTGGAACCCGAGGTATTTAAAGGATTTCCATTCATTTGAGACATGAAAGATGAGGAGTTTAGAAATGCCCACTAGACATTGAGCCTTGATGTTCCTCTATGCAGAGCTTGTAAGTTCTTAAAAATCCACACAGAAATATTTTATTTATGGTTCACATTGAAATTATTTTTTACTTATTAATATATTTTTAAATGCCACATGTTAACTCCGTATTAAGAATTGAAGTAAGTATGCATCTCCCTCATGGAAAGTA